>VDFB02023785.1:0-129929 GCA_007258455.2 Sequoia sempervirens | reverse complement strand
CTTAAAAAAAAAAGTGTTGGTAATGCTTGTTACTCCATAATTTAAAGATGTGTCAAAAATAAAATAATTGTCACTATTGTTAAGATGTCATACGATTGTACAAAAATCCACTTGAATAGAAAGGGATAGTTGTGGACCAATTCCTTACGAATAGATTTAGAAATTTGATATTGAAGAGAAACTAGGCCCAAATTATGTACCTAAAGCTTCAAGCCTAACATAGGCATAGGATGCAAAGTATGAAGCAAATTGTGCACCTTGGTCGACAATTGGAAGGGATGTGGATGAGTCGAGAATGACTAGCCTAAAATAAAATTGGAGGAATGAGGAAAAGGAATAGGTTCATGTTTGGATATGCAAAAGAAAATAAATACAATATAAATATTTGGTCATGCTTTAGAAAAAAAGTTGGAATGTGTGGACCAAGATCACAAAACTAACTAGGTAGTACCTAAGGGTATCTGTAATGCATACATGAGGAACACAATGGAAAAATGGAATGAATGTAATAAGAGTATGTGAAAATATGGACACAGATTTAAATGTGACTTCCACTCTATGAAATATTTTTCACAAAGTATATATGTTAGAGTAATCATTCATTAGCTAATAATTAATTAATCTTGAATTGATTATTAGGTTAATTTCACTTATGTACTTAAGCTAAACTTAGGAGTATTTTTTCTTTTATTATATTGAGTTATTGTTAGATCATTATGTCTCATCACATGTGATTTTGACACTTGTCATGATCTAATCCCTTTCTCATTTAGGGTTTTCTCTTATAACCAGTCTCCTTCATTGTATTATGAGTCTCTCTAGAAGTTCAATGAAAGCTCTTGGCATCTCTTATAAGTTTTTCTTGTTGAGGAAATAGTAAATCATTGTTTGCAACTCTTGTGCATGGAAGGTGTTCTCATTTTTTGTTTGATCCTTATTTGAAAGGGTGATATATATATATATTGATATAGTAAATGATTTTATAGACTTTATTAGTTCTTTCCATGGTAAGATATTATAGTGCAATAAATACAAACTAGTTATTAGTCTAATAGACCAATCACAACATGGCATTTTTCCCCAAAGTTAAAAAATAATATGTAATAATTATATATGATAATAAAAATTTCAAATATGTCATTAGCTTATATTTGTAATGAAAATATAATTCATAGTCTAGTCCATGTGTTTTAAACAAAATTTTAATTAATTATTTTCTAATTCATTGCCATATAAAGGTCACAATGATTTTGTAGATTCATTACACATATAAAATGTATTGGGTAGAATAATTTTAATAATTTGAGTAAAAGTTTAAATGTATAAGTTTGTTTATTGAAAGTTTATCATGATTTTAAATGTATAATTTTAATTGGATCTAATTTGTTGGTGTAGGGTTTTATTTTCCTAGTGGGTTAATTTATTTTCCATTAGCTATAAGTTTTTCCTACACTTTTATTAAGCTTGCTTAGGATAATAAACTGAGTTTATTATTTAATAGTTCTAGGATATAAAGTAATGAGGTGTCCCCACTCTTAAAGGGTGGAGTATTTACTTTTTCATCACTTTATTTAATATTGGTGTTTATTGGTGGTTAATTCCTATCGGTTGGTTTTTCACCTCCATCCTCTCCTTAGTTCTATATAAACTCACTACCTAGTTTGTTTTTTTCATCTTGGAAGCTCTTAATGCAATTTTGTCATCCTGACATTGCATATCTTTCAATGTTGTTGGTTTCATTGTTTATGTTTTTTTCAGTTTATGTAACTTTTAATTTCTCTTAAAAGTTTTCTTGAGTTATTCAATCTATTTCAGATTTCTAACATTATCTACATAAAATTATTTTTCAAATTTATTCAAATATATGCATATTTATTTAGAATTCTTCATATGTAATCAATTGAAATTAAGTGTATTTATATAATTTGCATACAACTATGTACATTAATTCTTTATTTTGAAGTGAACATGGCTAAAAGAAATTCCCATATAGAAAGGGAAATTATGAGATTGTACTCAAATTTAGAGGACCCTCAAAGGATAGGCCTGTATAGGTTAAATTGTGAAATTATATGATATAGTGTGCTTAGTATTAGTGTTAAAAATAAAGTGATATATTACATCAACAACATAAACTTTATGTAAATATTTTTATGTTCATATATTAACCAAATATGAGAATAGAAATGGAAAGCACATTAAATTAGCAAACCATAGAAAAATATTACACAACTCTATATTTACATGGGAAACCCTTTTAAAAAATCTACCAACAAAGAGAGGACCAAATATGCATTAATATTTACAAATAATAATTACATATGTGCAACAAACTTGTACTTAAATTTTAGTAGCATTGTTGCAACACCTATGTAACTATAAACTTCTCATACAAATTAGTTACCCGAGGTACTCCAATTTATAGGAAAATTTACTACAAGAAAACATAAATGGTTTCCAATATAATCTCAACCCATGAGCCAAGTAGTCTACATAAAAAAACATACCTCATGACACATGTGTTTGGGAGTTAGAAGCATATTTTTAGAAGCTTTAAGACTTTTTTCATAAACTTGGTCATCCAACTTCACTATAGGACAAAAATAGTCCACTTGAAGAGAAAATAATAACTCCTTAAGTCCAAAAAGACAACAAACTTCATACACATCATTATGAATTTTTTACACCTCTTACAATATCATAAACTCTTCTTGCATCTCTTACAACACTATAATTATTCATATATTTCCTTCCACTTCATGTAAGTGTCTATTGATCCCTTACAATTCTTCCTCCCATATTATGCCTCTTACACACATATTCCAAGTCACCTAGAGAATAATAATTAATTATAAGCATCCCATAACCTCATGTGGATGTCCAAGTTGGCCCTCTCCATGATCCTTGCAGATGTACACATAACTAATATAGTATTAAATAAATTAAATTAAATACAATAGTCCTAGGATTGTAAAGTGAATATCACCCTAGTCCTAACATTTAGAAATATTTTAGGGGATCTTGATCCATATAATAGTAATACTAAATAGCATATATTATTTCCCAAATAATATGTAGCACTTTTGGTGATGTTTCATTAGCTACTATCGAATAAAATGTACCAAATGAATTTATCAAATAAGATTATTTTCCATATTATGTACATAGTTCTATTGTTAGGGGATATTAAGGCACTAGGTGTGGGTTCCCTCAATATGCACCATTGATATACCATAGATTCATAGCTACCCATGTGGTCATTATTTACCCTAGATTCATAATTGTTTGTGTGATTGTTATTTGAATAAAAACTAAATTTCATTATATTTTGCATATTACTTATACTTTGAGGTTTACTTGGCCTCAATGTTAACTATTTAGATGTGCCTTCATATGTGGGACAAGGGCATGGCATTTTATGTAATAGGAAAACATATCATTATCTAGATTTACAACCTCCTCAACATATAGTATTGGTTGTTGAGCTTGAATGTATGTGTCTACTTCATGCCTTAAATTTATCATTGATCATGTATTTATTGCTTCCCAAAGGGAAGAAATTGATGATCTTACTAAGGTCATTATCTAGGCCAAAACTATATCTTAATATTAGTTGGGTCAATAATTGTTAAGGTTCTCACACAAGTCATCCATAATATATGGAACATTGTCATCACAGCTTGATCTATATCACGTTGCTATATTCTAATCTCTAGAGGATCTTGATCATATTACTAATGATATTCAAATGCATGATTCTATATTATTTATTTCAAAGGACCTAATGAGGGCATATCAATTGATATCATAATATTCAAGAGTGTCTCTCTACTTGATAATGATGTATATGTAAGCCATGTCATTATAGATTCAAAGATTCTAATACCCTCCTAGCCTACAAATGCATATCAATTTAGATCCACTAGTGGTTAGAAGTCACAATATTTGGTACCATCTATAGATCAACATTGCATTAGTGTCATATTAGAGAAATCATAATGTGCAAGACTATCTATAGATTAATCTATTGCTCCTCAGCATTCTACAAGTGTAATGTTGGAGCAACTTGTTCATGGTATGACTTTTATAGAGCTTATTTATTTATTTCAATGCCCTCTCACATTCAAATTCCTTTGTAGGTATATTTTGTTTAGTTGATTGATGAGATATCTTCATTATAATTTAAGGTAGATATGTATATTGCATCTACATATTTGTCCACATATACTAATTTGAGTAGAGATGGTGTTTCACCTATTTCACCTTCACAAGTCTAATTTAATTTTAGGCCAAATATATATTATATAATTTGAAACATAGAAAAAGGTATCCTACGTCCTAAATGCAAAGAAGCGAGAATGCAATGGTGGCCTTTTTCCAAGTTACATTAATACGTAGACCAACAAGGTGTATAGATTGATTATCAACCCTGAAAGTGAGCCAATCAAACTTGGATCTACATCAATTGAGGATGGGAATGGATTGAAAATATTTTGCAATGATTAGCCTAATGATCCTATATGCCCTAATATGAAAAATGCAAGATCTTGACAATTGATAAACAGAAATAGTCAAGTTTTGATAGATTTGGAAGGTGTAGATGATTGTGTACTTACCCAAAAAAATTGGCCCTATTGTGCCTACAAGGACTGGGTCATCCAATGGTGACTAAGTCTTTGTAAGGGGTTCCTACTCAATTTGTGGGGTCCTTTGGTGCCAGATCTAAGCTTTTGTTTTCCTCCTGTCCCATTGTCATAATTTCATAAATAAATTTTGTAAGTGAGTTTTTATGTCTTGACAAGGTTGATGACAATAAATACAACAATGCAAAATTGATCTTCAAGATCTCTTCAACCCTTCTTGGACCAGCAACCTACACATTCATAAAGAGGGAAAATATTGTGAAATATAGGGTCTTGCCTCAATCAAACCCCGTGTAAGTGTTTCCACTTTGACAATGGCAATGCCAATGATAAACTAATAATGGAAAGGAAGGAAATAATGAATGAACAAAATGTTGCAACTCACAACCCTTCAATGGCTTCCTTGAAGGACTGAAGACATACACATCACTTCAAGGATTTGGATCTTGATAGAATGCTTGAATACTTTGGATACCTACAAAAATATGTTAGCCTTCACAAAATAATGACAACATGATAACATAAACTCACAAACCCTTTGACATGATGCTTGGATCTTGAATTGCCACAATAAAATATTGAAATGTTGCTCTTGACTTAATCTTCAATGCTCTTAATGTTCACCTCTAGCTTGTTAGATTTGAAATGATGCAATAACTAGGTATTTATAGGAATTTATTTAATTTCCAAAAAATTAGATCCCAAAAGCCAGTATTTGAAATTTAAATTCTAAATATTAAATTTCCACCAAAAACATATTTAAAAATGGGTCCTTGCTAAGAAGGGAGACCCAATCGCCCATGGGCTAATGGGTCTAGCCCAAATTTCTAGGACACTCAGTTTCAAGGGCAACATGTGAATTGAATGCATTTATTCAATGTTTGGTGTTTATTGAATATAATTTTAGGTACTTATGGGGTCAATTATGCTCAATAATTTAAGGGGGGCCAAACATAGTGTAAAATTGTAAGTATACAATTTTCTATGCAAAATTTAGCCCCCACTTTTGTGAGAGTATGAACTTATGCTCAGAGTCACACTAAAGTAGAAAAATATGTCAAGAGAGGTCCAATTGTCCAAATATTGAATCTAGATAGGATGAAAAAGGATCTAGGGGGAGAGCTCAAGCCCCCAGGATCCAAGATCCCATGGAAAACCAACATAAGCACAAAGGAACACACACACATATGTATAATATGAAACAAGACAACATACACATTCATGTCAAAAATATAAAGCAAGCACAATGAAGACACATGGCACAATGGAACATAAAGATGATAATGAGATGAAAACAAACACAATGTATAAACACATAACAACACATAAAAAAGCATAAGGTTAGTACTCTTAGGATTTGAGTCGGTAAGGCAAAGATACCTCAATCTTAAATTGTCTCAAATACCAAGTGTCATCCATCGAATAAAGAGAATGCTCCATGAGGACTAAAGTCATACACATCACTCATGAAACATATGGCTCCATTGGCAAGAAAAGTGTATTATGCTAGGTGGCCATGTAATATGATGGGTTTCATAAGGCTAACAAGCTACATTATGTTAAACACTCATGAAACACATAGCTCCACTATCAAGCAAAATGTGTTATTCTCAACAACCATGTTAAAAGGGATGCTCAAACTCATGACCCAACAAGATCCATTATGCTAAATCCATGAACTATTTTGAAAAAAATCACCTTAGGGGGTGCAATAAAACTCACCTTGGGGGTTGCAAACAAAACTCACCTTAGGGGGTGTAAACAAAACTCACCTCAGGGGGTGCAAATGAAACTCACCTCAAGGGGTACATAAATGACATCAAGAGAAGGTTAAAGCCAACAACATCAAATGGGCATTGATTAATTCATGAGAGGTAACACCTTAGGGAACATCACACATGACATCACCACCAAGAGAGGTCAACTCAAGGAATAGAAAATCACACCTTAGGTAACACTAGTCATAATGTTACCACCAAGGAGAATGTTATATACCAAGAAAGGTCACACTCTTGTAGGACATCAAGTCTAATGTTACCACAAAGAAGACACATCACATGGATTAAGAATGCCACACTTTGGTTGACAAGGGAACACTTCCTAAGAGATGTACACCATCATCTCTAAGAAGGGACCATTTCCTATGCAAACAATGAGTGATGGACTATATGCCCCCCCTTAAAATGTTAGTGTACATGCTACACTAATTTTTTAAGGAGATAAAGAGGGATCCCAAGAAGGAATGCACCTAGGACAAGGCTACCCAACCCCTTTCCCCCAAGTGTAAGGACAAAGAGGATCCCACAATGGATGATGATATGTTGCTCCTTGAAAAATGAAATATGATTACATAAATCCTAGTTTATACCTTCATGCATGGTAGTGAATATGTTAAGATACTAAAACTACCACATGACAAGGAGCAACAACTAATTCTATTGATTAAGTGAAAGGATATTTGATTTTTTTGAAGGAAAATAGCCAAGAAATCTTGTTGTTTCTTGCATAATGGGTTCTATGGGGATACGAATACCTTGCTCTTTTACACCACATCCTTTTACCTTATAGCCACATTGTTTTAAAAGTTGATATCCTTTTCCATAAATGGATTCCATTTCTTTCAAAGGAGGTTTTTCATGATCATCATATGTGGATGTATAAGTTGTGTTTTCCTCTTCTTTTCTATAAGTTGTAGACTTAAATGCTTTTGATGACTCAATGATAGATTGTGTTGATATCATTGCAACTTCTTTCTCTTTTCCCGATTTTGATGATATAATCTTGTATTCCCCATCAAATGTAGGTGTGAAATCTAATGATCCCCAATCATCATCTAAATACTTTTTCAATGATGAAAGACACTCATATTTATCTACACTTCATAAATGTTTCTCTTTTATAGTTGGTGTTAATTTTCTGAGAGGATTCTTCATTCTTGTTTCATTTTGTAAGCAATTTTCAGACTTAGGATAGATTTTTATCATGTAAACCTTGTTTTTGTAAATGTATTTCATTAAACGATGAAGCATGGAAGGCACTCAATTCATTTCATGAATCCATGGTCTACCCAAGAGAATATTATATGAAATATCATGAGGAAAGTCATGGATAGGAGTTTCTAATGTAACTTGTAGACACATAAAAATGACCTAGGCCTGCAAGCTTCATTTTTACCACTTTCGTCCTAGCATAATTGTGACATTTAATTATGTCCTTGGTCCACATTCGACTATTGATTAAATAATTCATAATTATTTAATTAATTCATGTCCTTTCATTCTTCATAATTATTAAATGAATAAATTTTATTTATTTATTAAATACGTCATTAATTGTCTAGGTCTTCCCTTAATTAAATAAATTTCTTAATTTATTTAATTACCTTTCTACATTTATTTCTTCCTGATTATTAAATAAATAAGTTTTATTTATTTATTTAATATGTCACTAATTCTCATAATTAAATAAATTGATTAATTTATTTAATTAGTCTTATCTACTAAATTAAACAATTAAATTTAATTATTTAATTGCCAAATTTGATAATCCTCTCATTTTAAATAAATTAAATTATTTAAAATGTCATCTCATTCTTAACTGTCAGCTCACTTTGGTAAATAATTGGAAAATCAATTATTTATTATTTCACACAATTCACATTTAGAATTAATTTAATTCCAAACTGGTAACTTTCCTCCGGAAGTCAAGTGATCGGGCAGGTTCTTGATCCTTCCAAAACTGATCTTCAGTCTGGTCTTTATCTTCTTCATTTTTGAAAATCTTTATTTTCGAATTAATTTCCTCATTTATTCTCCACCGCCGATTCGATTCTCTGAGATGACATCTTGACCGCTCGATTAATGATTTTTCCCTAACCCTAATTAGGGATTATCAGATTTAATCTGGGCCTCTCATTTTAGGTCTTAGTCAGAAGTCAATCTCACCCGTCCATTCAAAATGGCATTTTCTATAAAATGCCATTTTCCTCTTGTTTTTTTATTACACGGAGATTATTACACACACAGACGCATTGCATACTTACTCACTTGCACACTTAGATTTGTCATAGCAATTGTAGCAATTATTCACACATTTCATTAAGTTTGGAATTTTTAGGTATAGACATTCTTAGTCATTTAGGCATAGGCATTAGACTTTGATCAAATCCTTCAAAGCTTGGTGTAGGACTTCGTCAAGGATTGCTCGCACGTCGAATCTAAGGGCAACACATCAACCAGCAAGGTAGAAGGTACTATGGAGGTAATCATGGAAAATTTGAGAAACAGGTATAATTGTTTTATTGTTTAATTTCCTTTGTACTCAATAGGTCTTTGGGTTTCTTTGTCTTTATTGATTTACTATTGACACTCTAATCCCTAATTTAAAACCTAAAAGAAATCCTCAGTTACATTGGTGAACCCGACTCTATTTTTCTTGTTATTTCTGTACATTTTTCGTGTATTTTCTGTTGTTTTTGCAGGTACAGGTACGGAGCGACGCAACTATTTTTTGAAATCATGACGCATCTAATGCGCTGTGATGCATTCGCACACCCCAACAATGCAATCGCTCTTTCACGACACAATTGTGCTCGGGAAAGCTGCAGTTGAATTACCGAGCCGCATTTGATACACAGAGCGACACAATCGCTCTGTCGTGACGCATTCGAATGGTAACATTTTCTCTTGATCTGCTTTCGGTTTTTTACTATTTTATGTGTTCTTTCTATTCTATTTTTTTCTTTCATTCAGCCTAGCATAGGTTTGGTGTTACTAATCAGGATTTGCAGCATTTGGCGGTTACTATTCGAGGGTCGAAGGAAAACATTAAAACTACTAACGTGTGGTCTTCAGGTTCGATCGTCGAAGACTGAACATCAAAACAATGTGGCTGTCTTTTTCTTAGTATAAAACACATTTTCTTTTGGTGCAATTAAAACGAACCTGTGTCTTTACTATGTCTGAATGTGTTTGCAAAATGGTAGGTGAGTATGCTCTCACCTTGTGAAAACTCGGTGATCAAAAAACTAGACCCTTTTTTTTTACCCTCATGACTTGGTATATCGAAGTATCCTCTCCCCTTGCGCTCTCGGGCGATCTTGGGTGCAAGAGAAACGGTTACCAACTCTAGAAATTGGGCCTGCCTTGGGATTTCATCACCCCAACGTGACTCAAACCGGCAACAGAGCTAAAGCCAAGCTACCCCCGACCGGTATATAAATGTGAATCTTAAGGGAAAACCTAAGATTACGAGTGCGGATGTGTCATACAGATAGAGTAGTACTCCCTTAAACCCTGTTGAGCTTAACCTCTTCAGGTTGGAGTGCCACCTAATTGGTGATTAATATCTTGCCCCATGTATGGCCACTCGAATGGGGGTCCCGAATTAAACACCTTTGTGTGGTAAGCCAAAAATCTTCTATTTGCTAGCGCAGCACCGGTCGGTGTGAAGGCATCCACACTTTCACAGTTTGTAGTAGAGGTGATCAATCTGCCATGGGAGTTTCATAGGGGTTGGAAGCTTGGTTGGCCTGAGAAGAGAATGCACTGTAAGGGGGAGCCCATGCAGCCAAGCTTTTGAATTCACACGCTACAGATATGCGGTTGGGGAAACCCACGTGGAATCTAGTGAATATTGTCCTGGCCTAACCTAGGATTGTACTTATCTGATGTGCGCTTGCTTACATTCAAAACACTTTTCTTGTCAAGTGCTTTCTGGATTCATCACATTTACAGTTTTGAACAAAACATTCAATATCAGATAGATCAAATTTTCCATCAAAACGACAAAAAACTCATTTTTCACAAACTGTGTCGCATTTGTTAAACCGCATTCAAGTTTCTGAGTCTCAATCGCTCTGTTAAACCGCATTCAAAATTTCAAATGCCGCATATGCATGCGTCGCGACGCAACTGAACCTTACAGAGTCGCATATGCCAAACTGAGTCGCATCTGTCAATTCACGAGCCGCATTCGCTCAAACTAAGCTGCATTTGCCAAACCGTGACGCATTAGTAGCCTAAAACAACGCATTCACCTGTCACGATTAAAAACTTCATACAAAGTCAAATCTGAAGTCTTCACCTTGTCAATCATATGTTAAACACTGTTTCCAAAGGATTCTGTCATAAACCAATTTTGAAATTGCTCAAAGTTTCGACCATTAGTTTGCATTCATCGCCATAGGTTTCACCCTGCATTATTTTTAGGTGCATTCATTAGGCATTAGGTTGTCCCTAGGTTTACATCTTGCATACTTTGGATTAGGCAAATCTCAACACAATTTGCAACATCATTTCTTTCGAAACTAGGCTCTCTTGGACTAAGTTATCAAATCCCTTTTTCAGTCATTGTCCCCTTTTGTGAGATTTTCCAACTCAAAAGTCTAGTTAGGAAAGCTCACTAGTCATTTAGACCTTGTCATCTTGTCATTTTCAACAAATTCCTCTAGTAATCGAAATCGAAAACAAAGATTGAGCTTAGAAGTGCTTAGGTACCCTTGTCTTAAAATTGCATTATAAGTCTAGACATTGCATATTCTATTCCCAAAAATTAAAAACATTAGTCATCCTAGTCGTCATTTTGAACTTAGATCTTGCATAGGGTCATCCTTTCATATAATTGTCATTTTCATTTGAGCAATCTCATTTTATGGTGGAAACTAGACTCCAAAAACAACAACGACAAATGCCAAACTTTCGACAAGACCCCACTTCCACTGTTAACAATCCCACATATGACCCAAATTGGACTTTCGACGATCCATTTGGCAATACAAACAATCAACCTCTCACGACAACACCATCCTCATCAAACAGTCCATTTGAACCATTCTTGCAAAAAGATGATTATGGTCAAATACTTGAGGAAAACCTAGAGGTAGCGGCACAAGATCCAGAGGCCTCTCAATTCTTTGAACAAATGGTCCTATATGATAGAGACAGATACTTAGCCATACTCTTGAGTCAAGAAGCTAAGTTACCACAAGGATTCGACATTAACACGTTAAGACCAACATCTCCTGACCCTAATGTCCACAACACACATAACATGTCAAATAGTGGTCAACCTCCAAACACTACGAGCAATACTTTCTTTGACACCACAACGACAATGCATGCTACCTCCAACATCCCAAACACCTCCAATACAATAAATACTACATCCATTGGAGGATCACAATCGGCCACAATGCCCACCACATCCATGATACTGTCACAATCAGCTGGAACCACCTTTCGCTCCTTGACAATGTGGGAAAATTATTCAAGCCCTCTCTATACCACAACAATAAATGCAACGGGGGCATCATCAAGTCACAACAATCCCCCCTTGACAACTACATCTACTACCATGAGCACACCTTCGACATATCCACTCATTGGTATTTCACAAAATTCTTTGGGAGGAGGTAAATGACGTATCTTTATCCAAGGACAACAAAAAAATGTTAACACGACAACACAGTCACATGTCATTGCCTCCCAAGGTACAAATACAAACATTCCCCTTGTGCAAACCCAACAATTCGCACAAGGTGGCCAAATAACACAACCCATGGCATCATTAACACATCATAACATTCATGGTCATCATATTCCCCAAGTAACAACACACATGGCTGGGGGACACATCCCAACCTACTCGTCTCACATTCGTACTCACCAACATACACCCAACCCTAACTTTCAGTATCAACAACACGCCAATCTGCACACATCATACATGTCACAACAATCCATACCACCACAATACACCAATATTCACGCACAACAAACAGGAACCTATGGTGTACCAAGAAATACAATGTACAGAAACACAAACGACCCTGTTATGGATGCCTTCCAAACAAGATTGATGGGTTTAGAAAAAACTATCCAAAACATATACATTTCAAGCAAAAAATCAGAAATATCATATGATCTAAATGTATACCCATTCGACATGAGCTTATACATACCTCCATTTCCTTCGGGATATGTGTCACCCAATTTCACAAAATACAGAGGCAAGACAAACCCCATTGAACATGTTCGTGAATTTGCAACCAATTGTACGGACATCGCCTATGAACAAACATACTTGATGAGACTTTTTTCTAAAATTCTAGCGGGTCCTGTCCTTGAATGGTTTTCCACTCAAAAGGATATCCAGACATGGGATGAGCTTAAACAAAAATTCATAAAAAATTACGCATACAACATCGACATGGATACCTCTATCACTAGCTTGTGCACTCTCACGCAAGAAGATGTTGGTGAGACATTTATCCCATTCTTTCAAATGGAGAAGCCTCGCTAGTCGGTGTCACATTGACATCCTTGAAAGGGAAAAGGTCGACATGTTTGTCCAAACACTCCTAGGGCCCCTAAAATATGCATTGCAAGTACATTGCTGCACAAACTTCACAGACTTAGTCGAAAAAGGGGTCCAAATTGAGAAAGCCCTTATCACAAAGGGTGAACTAAAATATGGTCCTAAAAACACAAATTCCAATCCAACCACCGACAAGAATAAATACTGGGTCAAAAATAAGCACGTTACAAATGACGGTGTTGTTGACGCCAAGACTGCAAACATTGTAGGTCCTGTACTGGCCCTAAAAGGGATTCAACAACAAAACAAACCAACAACGACATCGACACCCCCTACTAATGTCCCTTCAAACAATCAGAATGGTCAAAATAATCAGGGACAATACCGTCATACGAGACAATTTCCTAGGGGTCGCACATACACTTCTTTGGGTGAACCCATTGAAGAAGTCCTTAAGAAATGCCTCCAGAATGGGATCATCATACTTCAAGAACCAAAACCGTATGACACAGGACAATTCAAACCAGCATGGTGGAATGATAATGCATTTTGCGAGTACCATCGAGCAAAAGGACTACAACCTCTAACTATTGACAATTGAAAAACCTAATACAAGATCTTATTGAAAGTCGTGTCATTGAAGTAGGTGGATTACAATTCACATCCAACTCAGATCATACTATCCATAAGAATCCACTACAGGACCATGGTTCTCATAAGGCTTCCACTTCAGGTCCACAGATGAACAATAATCAAGCTAACTTCGCCCGAGCCAAGTACGACTATTCTAGTGGACCAATTATAAATAATGTATGAACTGACGATGAATACATCAATATCATTACGGTGAAGAGAGCACCCCAATGTAATGCTACTACTCGTAGTGGCAAGGTCACCATAGCTGGTATGCCTACTGCTAGGCAACCCAAAATTACCATACCTGGCCCATCTACTAAATAGTCAAAACCTGTCCTGACCACAAAGCAGTGGCAACCCAAAAGTTAGTTCAACCTTATCGACCAACTAGGCAAGACACTCGCGCAAATCTCTATACTTGAGCTGCTTCGTATCTCTCCCACACACAAAGATATCCTAGATAAAACCCTGCAAGAGTCATCAGTCCCCAAGGACATTGATGTCAATCAATTTGAAACCATGGTGGGATACCTCACTACGCCTCACCACGTCACCTTCTTGGATCAAGATTACTCATCACCTAAAACCAACCACAATGATGCATTGCACATAGAAACTTTTGTCCACAAGCACAGAGTCAGACGGGTTTTAGTAGATGGCAGAGCAGGACTAAACATATGCTCCCTCAAACTGGTTAAGGCTCTAGGATTCTCGGATGCATGCATAGACCCGACAAAAAGTATAGTGATCAAAGCATATGACGACGAAGAACGATATTCACGTGGCGTTATCTCTCTCCCTATCAGAGTGGGACTAGTTATTGTGGACACAACCTGCCAAGTCCTGGATTTGGAACTACCATATAACATCTTGCTCAGTTGTCTGTGGATTCATGCCTTAAAAGTCATTTCGTCCACATATCACCAATGCCTAAAGTTTCCATTTGACAGCATGGAAATAACCATATACAGAGACCCCGACCCCTTCCAATATTGTACTAACCTAAGGGGTATTTCTGAAAACTGAGTGCCTATTAACCAAGAAGCACCTGGCTTGTCGTCATCCAAATACATTGACCCATCCACACTCACATCATTTTCCACATCCACTCCATCCACGTCTTCTGCCACACCACCACCTCCCGCAAACCCTAAGGTTGAATCCACTGTCAAAATCCAGGACCTCGGCTGCAGAGAATTCAAGCTACATACAACATACAGCATAACAACAATACCCAAGTCTCCAAAGGTATATGGTCGGCCATGTTTCAGAATGGAACCCAAGGAAACTTTCAAAGTTCCACCGAAAATAGTTTTTATCAAGTGGGGAGACATGAGTAATGAAGATCTTGCTGACATCACAGGATGGATCTATAAGGATATTGTTGCACTACCCCCATTACCAGTTCAAAATATGGCAAGGGTTATGACATAATGAAGGCTAAAGGCTACGATGGTACTAGTGGCCTAGGAAGAAATAAAACTGGCCGAAGGGAGCCCATAGAAACTTTTCAAATTCCAAAGTATATTGGATTAGGGTTTGGATCGCCCGACAATGATGATCGATGTACCATTGGACTTTCGAGTGAGTGAGTACATGCTTTGAAAAGTGTTGAGACCACTAAGGAAACCCTCACCGAAATTGACTCCCATGAGTGGGAATTTGGCTCAAAACGATCCTTAAGTGACTGTTGCCTTGATGATTTGTTTGTCGAACCAGGGGAACTGACCTCTGAACAAAGATTTTGGCAAACATTTAAAATTGAATAGGCACCAAATAGTCAAAGTCCCATTACCACTCCCCATGACATACAAGACCCATCATCTGAACCCCTTTAGTCCAATCCATCTGAAGTATCAGACGACACTGACAACCAGGACTCTAAGGCCTTCACCCCTTATTTTAACAATGAATATGACACTAGTGAAGGGGAATATTGGATAGAGTCTGATGTGGAGTTGGATGATGATAATCTCATCTACAACATCACTGAATCAGTCTGCATGCTTTCTGCATCCTCACCTCAATACACCAACATTGACGATGGCATTTCCTTAGTTTATCCTGAGCTAGTCGATTGGGACCAACAAGGCCCGCCAGTCCTAGACACATTTCAGAATGATGAGGAAATTGTAGAATTTATAGGATTACGTGAGGGCATACCTAGTGGGGACCACAAGTCAGAATTTTCCATTGATTTAGACTGCACGGCATACTTCGGCGAGACTGCTCCGTCCTCCAGTTGCAAAAATAAAAATAAAATAAAAAATGAAACGTCTCTAGGTGAAAACCGAAAGGCACCTTTTCACGATAAAATAGTAAAAACAAAGGAAGTATCTATGAGTGAAAACCTCTCTGAAGCACCTAAAGATGGAGGACTGGACTTTCTCCCCGTGCAACAGGAGAAATCAACTATGCTTATCGAAGACACAATAAAGGATAACATATCAACTGTAGAAGATCCCAAAATGGTCCTCTTTGCTGCATCATTAACTGAAGAAGAGAGATTAGAATTTCATAAATTCTTTGCAGAACATAAAATCAACTTCGCATGGTCCTATGCTGACATGCCAGGATTAGACCCAGAACTGGTTCTGCACCATCTGCCACTACTACCTAATGCCAAACCAGTCAAGCAGAAGTTACGCAAAATGCACCCCCAAGTTGCTCTATTGGTTAAGGTCGAGTTAAATAAATTGCTAGACATCGGATTCATACAGTCTATTGACTATGCTGAATGGATATCTAACCTGGTGCCAGTAACCAAGCCAAATGGGTTGATCTGTGTCTGTACAGATTTTCGAGACCTAAATAAAGCATGTCCAAAGGATGACTTTCCTTTGACAAACATTGACATCATAGTTGACCTCACAGCAGGATATGAGATGCTATCCCTCATGGATGGTTTCTCTGGCTATAATCAGATTTGCATTGCTCCTGAAAACAAGCACAAAATGGCATTTACTTGCCCATAGGGTACATACTATTGGAATGTCATGCCATTTGGTCTCAAAAATGCAGGGGCCACATATCAAAGACCTATGACCACAATCTTTCACGACATGATGCACAAAATAATGGAAGATTATGTAGATGACCTATTGGCCAAATCAGTAACTAGGAAAGATCATCTGAAGGTGCTAGACATAATTTTCAAGAGACTTGAAGAGTACAAGGTCTGGCTAAATCCTAAGAAATGTGTCTTCAGTGTCACATCGGGTAAACTCTTGGGATACATAGTTTCTAGAAGAGGCATTGAGGTTGATCCAGTGAAATTCAAAGCCATCATAGACATGCCTCCACCCATAGGAATAAGTGAACTCGGAATGCTGCAAGGAAGGGTACAATCTATTAGGAACTTCATAGCCCAATTGGCAGATAAGTGTCACCCATTCCAATATCTGTTGCGCAAGGGTATTCCCTTTATGTGGATAGATAAATGTCAAGAAGCCTTTCAGAAAATCAAATATTACCTACTGTCAATGCCAGTCCTCATGCCTCCCATTCATGGAAAGCCATTGATCATGTACATCTCGACAACTAGTTCAGCGCTGGGGGCATTACTAGCACAAAACGACCAAGAAGAAAAAGAAAGAGTTATATATTACATCAGTCAGATATTGGTCGGGTATGAAGTGAACTACACACCAATAGAACGAGCTTGTCTAGCCGTGGTCTTTACAGCACAAAAGCTAAGACATTATATGTTAAGCCATTAGACACAATTAGTACCAAAGATCAACCCACTGAAATATTTGCTAAGTCGGGCAACATTAACAGGATAGCTAGCAAAATGGGTTATGATTCTGAGCGAATATGACATTCAGTATGTGGAAAGAAAGGAAATAAAAGGCCAAGTCATAGCGGACCAGCTGGCAGACGCACCTATGCAGAGTGATTACCCATTAGTGGCAGATTTTATGGATGAGTCAATATTCCATACGGAACCTAAGGCACCTTGGTGACTCTACTTTGACGGATCACACACAAATCATGCCTCAGGGGAAAGAATCCTATTCATCACCCCACAAGGAGACTCCATTCCTAAGTCTTTCTGCATTGCCTTCCCATGCACAAACAATGTGGCAGAATATGAGGCATTAGTTACAAGACTAAGAATGGCAATAAAATGGAAGATCAGAGCACTACATGTCTACGGGGATTCTCAGCTTGTCATCAACCAGGTTAATGATGACTATGACACAAAAGATGAGAAGCTGATGCCCTACAAATGGATGGTTGACAGTTTCCAAACATACTTTCATATGGTAACCTTTGAACAAGTTTTGAGAACACAGAACAAAGCGGCAGATGCCATGGCTACAATAGGCTCCCTCCTTGACATACCAAGCAATCTGCCTTAGCTGGAATTCCTAATAGAGCAATTGTTGGTCCCTACCTATGACATTCCAGAGTTAGAAATGGTTTGTGAACTTGTTGGTCCCGACTCTCCCTGGTACCAGGATATCTATGACTACCTTAAGTCTCAAACCCTTCCACTGAACCTGTCCAATAACCAAAGGAAGTCTTTTATCCAAAAGGCCGCAAGGTATGCCATCGTCAGTGACACCCTTTACTGTCGTAGCTTTGACGACACCCTCCTTAGATGTCTCAACACCAATGAAGCATGTACAACCTTACGCCCAAGTACACGATGGTATATGCGGGTCTCATTCAAGTGGTCCTACTCTAGCCAAGAAGGTAACGAGACTTGGGTATTATTGGCCAACCATTGAAAAGGATGCAATAGAGTATGTCAGGACTTGTCACAAATGTCAAATTCACAGTGATTTGATCCATGCTCCAGCACAGGAACTTCGACCGATCACTTCTCCTTGGCCCTTCGCTCAATGGGGACTCGACCTCGTGGGTAAAATTCATCCAACCTCGTCTAATGGTCACAAATTCATCATCACCACCACTGAGTATTTTACGAAGTGGATTGAAGCCATCCCTTTGACATACATAACCGGCAAGAAATATCCAAGTTCATTCTTAACTACATCATTTGTCGGTATGGCCTTCTGCAATCCATCATCACTGACAATGGACGTCCATTTAAAAACCAAGACGTTCGTGAGTTATGTGAGCGATTTCACATCCAACACCATTTTTCATCTCCATATTACCCACAAGGAAACAATCAAGCTGAGGCGTCAAATAAAACCACTGTCAAAATCCTCAAAAAGACAGTCAATGACGCTGGCCGTGACTAGCATATACAACTCAACCCTACTTTGTGGGCTTACCGAACTAGCATTCGTACGCCTACAAGAGCCACTCCATTTTCCCTAGTCTTTAGCACTGAGGCCATCTTGCCCATTGAGGTTGAAATTCCCTCGTTACGAGTCTCCCTGAAGGGTTTAACTAATGAAGAGGAGTATAGAAAATCACGCTTGCACGAGCTGGAAATGCTAGAAGAAAGAAGGCAAAATTCACTGAACCATCTTCAAGCATATTAGAACCGTCTTTGCCGTAGTTACAATAAAAAGGTTATGGTCAGGAAATTTGACATTGGCGACCTAGTTCTCATGCAGAACCCCAAAAATCAAGCTGATAGAGAAAAGCCGGAAAAGTTTGAACCAAATTGGTTGGGTCCCTATATTATCATATCTGCTTTTGGTTCTAGAGCCTATCAACTGGCAACTCTAGAGGGAGAACAACTAACAGAGCCTATCAATAGTTTACATCTTCGAAGGTTCTACGCATAGCATCAGGGAATCGAGCTAAAAACTGTTAAATACAAAAAAATTGAAAAATGATAAAAAAAATTGTTGCCTTGATGAAAACCTGGCAAACAGGCGTCCTTGCAACACCAAAAAAATGAGAAAAAGGACAAAAATAGTAAAGAGAAAATGATTCGTCCAACAGTGAAAACCTAGCAAACAGGTGCTTTGGACAAGTACCATGGTGAAAACCTGGCAAACAGGCGCCATGCGTAATCAATCATTGCCCTGCCATCTACGATCACTTTGTCTGCCTTGGCCTAGGATGAAAGGGATTTCCGTCGTTATCACACAGGTCGCTACAACATGATACCCTTCCTTTCATGGTTGATAAACGGTTGACATCAAGTCCTGATGACTATCCATCTGGTACACTAGAAGCATCCCTTTCATATCTCTTAAAATTGGCTAAGTCTTTGACCTGACTGGGGGAAAAAAATTATCATGGAACTGTAGTGGATGTCACACATGATTTCGGAAATTGGCAAAGAGTCCTAGAAAAAGACCAAAAACATCATAAAGTGTCCTGAAAAAAGACCAAAAACATGGAAAAATGTCCTGAAAAAACACAAAAAACATCATAAAATGTCCTTAAAAAAGACAAAAAAATCATAAAATGTCCTGAAGAAAGACCAAAAACATCACAAAAAATCCTAAAAAAAAGACAAAAAAAAACCATAAAACGTCCTGAAGAAAACCACAACAAAACATTAGACTGCTTGAAGAACAAACACAAAGTCATCTCTTGTCAAAGTCTGTCATGTCAAATCAATCAGTCTTTGTTATTTGTCTGAACTACGTTGTCTCTATGCAATTGCTACGTAGGCAAGACTCACATTTGAGTCCCCAAGACATTAAGTCAGTCCCTTTAGGTTTGTCAAAATAAAATCATGACACAATCTTTGGTCACCAATACAAAGTCATTGGTCGTGTCAAACTACGAGATCTCTGAGTGTATGACGTAGGCAAGGCCATCTGTCGATGAGCCCCCGAGGCCGCACTAGGTCAGTCCATTAGGGTTCATGGCACTACGCTAGCACACACGTCAAAATATTTGCAAGACAATGTGAATCACTCCCAAATGGGTAAACTCCTAAAAACAACTTATGGCAATCAATTATTTCAATATGACAACAGGTCAATCATATCATCATGACAATATCGACATTTGGTCAAACACAAGTCAAACTCGATCAAAGCAAGTCAAATCATCATAACCTGTCAAACTATCAACTCTAAGTTAACCTTCAGATGTGTCCTTCTGAAAGATAACCTCTGTCATTCATGCCTTAGGATGTGTCCTTCCTAGGCAGTGTCACTGTCATTTGGCATTTCGAGGGATCCTCTCGATTACTCCCCTTGACATCAGTATTCTTCATATGTGTCCTTCTGAAGAACTGACTATGTCATTTATGCCTTAGGATGTGTCCTTCCTAGGCATCGTCATCATCATTGTCATATGGCATTTTGACGGATCCCTTTTGACATTTAGGGATCAATCGTCTTGACATTAACATTATTCAGGATGTGTCCTTCCTGAATTCGGCAATTTTTGACATTTGTCATCTTAGCATCATCAAAGCTTTGACACTTTGGTATCTCGTCATTACCAAACCTAACATTTTGGCATCAGAACAATGGATATCCAGACACACTTGGCAAACACTTGACACTTGTCTTTTGACTTTTATCATGTTATTAGTTTTTCAGCGAGATCCCAATAACAGGATTTAGAGAAGCAGCGACGTATCATGACGATTGACACGCATGACTATTAAGTTTCTCAACGAGGTCCTCATTCTGTGATTTAGAAAAACAGCGACGTATCATGATAAGGGCTCTATTTTTGTATGACAATCATGCTGCTAGTTTCTCAAGGATGTCCTAGGAATAGGATTTAGAGAAGCAACGACGTCTCATGAATTGTCTTTGTCTTTTTCTGCTTGTGGTTGATTATGACAAAAATATTGGGGCAATCACGCTCTTAGCATGAGTCATGATCATCCTTGTCTGTGACTGCTTGTCTTATGTAATGGTACGACCTTGCACACCTTAATCTATGTAATATCATGGTGTTTGTTGGCCATTACAATAGTCTGCCCAGTGATGATTAAGAGCAATAAATATTAAAGTCCTACAGTAAAGCTTTGAAGGATTTGGTCTAGGAATTAATATGCATCTCTTTCGGTCTGGTCATCTTCTCTTCTTCGGTCTGGTCATCTTCTCTCGTTCATCTCACGATGATATCCTATGACATCCAAAAAATATAAGTGCATACAAGATCATATAAACATTGCATTAGGTCCATACATACATCATCCATAGCATTAAATCATATACATAATCACAAACATTGCATTAACATAATCATCAACATTGCATCCATTTACTAAATACACTATGCACATCATTATCATCATCATCTCATTTAGTAAGCATTGCATCATCATGGCATCAAAATCATAAATAAGCATCATAGGACATACATGATACATCATAAATCAACATCATACATCACATATATCATAATGCATTAAATCAAAGAACATCACATAACACACATGTAGGCCGTGTCAAAACTGCATCAACATATAATATCATCTCAACAATATACAATTCCACAGGATAAAGTCAAGAGATATCCCAAAAATGGAGCTCGCAGGCTTAATAATATATGCATAGTGTGTCATAATAACAAAAATGCCCCTAGGGTAGACTCTCATCATCCCCTCATGGTGAAGAATGTGGTGGCTGCAACTCTGAGACTGGCACTAAAATGATATGCGGACCTATGGCAACCTTTGCCTGTGTAACCACTGGAACTGACAATGACGACATCATCACCACGGTAGTGGACACCGGTGATGTCACTACGGCCTGACTCTGAGAAGCTGAAGGATCTACCACTAGTGGCTACCTCTGTACGGACCTTTGCACTGAACTAGTCGACCCATGACTATGGCTCGAATGGGGACTCAAGGTGTGCTTGCGTGAGTGGTGTGACCTATGCCCTGATGTGTGCCATGTTGAGGTAGACCCTCCGGCACTTGTGTGACTCCTGCTGCCACTGGCACTGCCTGATCTGTGGCCACTGCCTATCCTCGTTTGTGACCGTGATAAGGTAGGATCCCGTCACTCAGGTGGCATTGCCTACTCATATAAGGTCTTGTACTGACCCAGCCTCGTGCTCACCCTGGCTAGCTCACGAGCCATATCCTCGAAAGGCCCTGTGCATAATGCTGCAAACTGTGTACACCACTAAGCCGAGTCTTGTTGGCGAATCACTACCTGATCCCGCTCTACCCGAGCTACCTCTAGCTCTGATTGCAAAGATCTGACCTGGGCCATGCTCTCATCCAGTCTTCGCTGAAAATCGGCCACCCTCTCGTCTATCGTGGCATCCTGGGGCAATCCCGAGGAGGATGGTATCTCCTCCTCTCCCTCCACCATCCTAAATCTGAGAAGTCTCTCAGCCTCATCCATGGCATCATCGTCCTCATCATCATCATCCTCGGCCGCATCCTCTCCAATGACTCCCTCATCACGGGGCGCATCCTCCTCCTGTCCGACCTCTGCCACCTCCACCTCCTCCTCCTGTCTCCCCTCCTCCTCTACCACACTCTCCTCCTATCTGACCTCTGCATCCCCTCTCTCCTCCTCCTCCTGTCTCTCCTCACCCTCTCCCTCCTATCTCAACTGCTCTCCCTCCTCCCCCTCTCCCTCCTGTCTCGGCCGCTCTGCCTCCTCCCTCTCTCCCTCCTCTTCCACCTTCGGAATAGCATCTAATGCTACTCTCGCCACACAGGGGCGTACCCTCCTGCCCTATCTCTAAGCATCTCTCCTCCACGTCCGGCCATCTCCTCTATCATCCCCATCATCTCCATCATCTCCCCCGGCCTTCGTCTCTGCTTCCATCCCTACCTCTGTCCCAGCCTCCATCTCTCCCCCTGCCTCTATCCCTGCCTCCGTCTGTCCCCCGGCCTCTGCCCTTGTCACCATCCCTGCCACCTCGCCTGGCCCTCGACACACGAGGTATCACTGATCGCCTGTCCACCGGTGCTGGCCCATCTGGATCTGTCAATGGCATTGGTTTGTGTGCCTGCCACCATAAATCGTAGTCTACTGTGGTCCCGGGATCGGCTACTCCACCCCTCCATCCCCATGGTTGAGCTCCTAGCCCATCAATCTGCTACTCTGTGAAGGCCACTGGAATGGCTGGTCCCCAAGCATACTCTCTGGACAATCAAGCGTACTCGACTATCCCCGTAGGTACACCCTGCTACTCTCCAAACTGCCTCAGGACACACTGCGGCAAATATATCTCAATAATAAGAAAAGTCTACACGGTCCTCCCAATCAAATATTTGTACTGTTTGCTAAGGCTCAGATGATCCACCTCGTCATCCCACTGCCCACAGTCTCGATACAGCCTCCAGATAAAAGACACCATCGTGTCAATCTGATGTCGCCACCAACCTGTCTCGCCCATCCGGGTCTGCTGTAAAGCACCTGCATAATAATAGGCATAGGGCATCCCCTCGGCCAGCTGTGGTCTGTCAATCGGTGGACAAAATATGGCAATGTGCTTCCAAGCCTAAATCATCATCAGAGTAGTCCCGCAGGAGATACTCTCTGCCCTCCGGTACACAACATCGTGCAACTGATGGTAGAGTGTCCCCAGTAAACATGGGCCCCAAGCATAAATTGTCCTATCACATCTCATACCAACTAAGACGTCTCCCCAGCCAATCGGGAATCCATGTCCCTGACGGTCAGGAATCAAAATACCTCCAATCAAGGTCGCAAGGAACACATCAAAACGAGCATAGTGCTCCGCCATGAACTCCCATATGATCTCATATCCCTGGATGCCAAGTCCTACACCCTGATCTCGGTAGTAGGTCCTGAAAGTCTACTCACTGTGACGAGGGTTGTAAATGATCTACTCTCCTCGGATCGGCACTCGTAGGATGCGGTACACATCCTCTAATGTGATGGTCACCTCACCTGTCAGTAGGTGGAAAGAGCATGTCTCTAAATGCCAGCGCTCGTACAATGCAGTCAATAGTCCCCTATTCACCTGAACAGTGGGCATATAGGACACATAAAACAGACCAAGCCGCATCAGTCGTTGTCGCTCCCTCGGAGTCAGCTGGTCGGCAAACTAGAATGTAGTCAGTCTGCTCTCCCGTGTGTAAATCGGGGCAAGCTACCTCTGCAACAAGCCGAACAACATGTCAGTACCTTTTTCACAACTTGTCAGTACTATCAAAAGCATTTAAGATTTCACAAACATCAAAATCAGCCCTAGTCACAATTAAGGTCAAATGCGTCGCACTGAGGCAATTGTGTCTCAAAACGTCAAATGTGTCTCACGAAGGCAATTGTGCCTCAAAACATCGCATGTGTCATTTAAAACGTCAAATGCGTCACACAATTTCAATTGCGTTGCTTGGTCTTACAAATGCATTGCATCAGAACGAATGCGTCATGATACTTTACACTTGCGTCGCATAAGAACAATTGCGGCATTCAAATATACAAATGCGACTCAATAATGTGAATGCGTCACAATTTTTGGCAAATGCGACGCAATACTTCGGTCTCCCCTAATTCCTAGTTGCACTTGCATCATGATGCATCAAATGCGTCGAACACGAAGGCGAATGCGTCGAACGCGAACGCATATGTGTCGTGGCACATTCGTTATTTGCCCTAGACACCTAGTTACAAAAAAATTACAAAGTGGGACAGGGGTACATACCGCTGGCTCTGAGCCCTCTGGCCGCCTGAATGTCCGCACTATCTCGCCACGATGCTCTATCACTAGAATCACCATCGTCACTACTGTCTTTTTCGCTCTGAGGTCTCGAAATTCGCAAGGTGAATAGTAAGAATGAATTGACTTTTACCCCTTTGTCAACCTATTTATAGTCAAAATGACATTTGTCAACTAAGTTATAACTGGAGGATCATTTGACCAACTTTGACCACCCTGTTGGCTGTCTTAAACATGTCAGAATCCAAAACCGACTGCGCCATTGTTTCTCTGGTCATCAAATTGACTTATCGGGACTCTTTACAAATATTTTCTGCCGCCGACCCAAAATTTGAAAAATTTCCCGAGGGGGCATTGATACTCCATACCTTCACCGGGGCATGACTTTAACTTATTTTCTTTGTCACAAGGTGACATACAACATTATGACAAAGAGGGGAAAAATGTAGACACCTAAAAATGACCTAGGCCTGCAAGCTTCATTTTTACCACTTTCGTCCTAGCATAATTGTGACATTTAATTATGTCCTTGGTCCACATTCGACTATTGATTACATAATTCATAATTATTTAATTAATTAATGTCCTTTCATTCTTCATAATTATTAAATGAATAAATTTTATTTATTTATTAAATACGTCATTAATTGTCTAGGTCTTCCCTTGATTAAATAATTTTTTTAATTTATTTAATTACCTTTCTGCATTTATTTCTTCCTGATTATTAAATAAATAAGTTTTATTTATTTATTTAATATGTCACTAATTCTCATAATTAAATAAATTGATTAATTTATTTAATTAGTCTTATCTGCTAAATTAAATAATTAAATTTAATTATTTAATTGCCAAATTTGATAACCCTCTCATTTTAAATAAATTAAATTATTTAAAATGTCATCTCATTCTTAACTATCAGCTCACTTTGGTAAATAATTGGAAAATCAATTATTTATTATTTCACACAATTCACATTTGGAATTAATTTAATTCTAAACTAGTAACTTTCCTCCGGAAGTCAAGTGATCGGGCAGGTTCTTGATCCTTCCAAAACTGATCTTCAGTCTGGTCTTTATCTTCTTCATTTTCGAAAATCTTTATTTTCGAATTAATTTCCTCATTTATTCTCCACCGCCGATTTGATTCTCTGAGATGACATCTTGACCGCTCGATTAATGATTTTTCCCTAACCCTAATTAGGGATTATCATATTTAATCTGGGCCTCTCATTTTAGGTCTTAGTCAGAAGTCAATCTCACCTGTCCATTCAAAATGGCATTTTCTATAAAATGCCATTTTCCTCTCATTTTTCGATTACACGGAGATTATTACACACACAGACGCATTACATACTTACTCACTTGCACACTTAGATTTGTCATAGCAATTGCAGCAATTATTCACACATTTCATTAAGTTTGGCATTTTTAGGTATAGACATTCTTAGTCATTTAGGCATAGGCATTAGACTTTGATCAAATCCTTCAAAGCTTGGTGTAGGACTTCGTCAAGGATTGCTCGCACGTCGAATCTAAGGGCAACACGTCAACCAGCAAGGTAGAAGGTACTATGGAGGTAATCATGGAAAATTCGAGAAACAGGTATAAAATTGTTTTATTGTTTAATTTCCTTTGTACTCGATAGGTCTTTGGGTTTCTTTGTCTTTATTGATTTACTGTTGACACTCTAATCCCTAATTTAAAACCTAAAAGAAATCCTTAATTACATAACCTTCCCAACTTTAACAAAGCGGTTGCTTTCCCACATTATCAAAACCACAAATAGACAAACCAATTGGTTGAATTTTAGTCTTATATACTCCAATTCTATCCAAGAGGTTCACACTACAAACATTAAGACTTGAACCATTGTCAACAAGTGTATGTCTAATCCCAACCTTGTTAATAACATCCAATATCATCAAAGCATCATTTAATTTTTGTGTTTCCAAAGGAGGTAATTCACTTTGATGAAAGACAATGTCCAAATTAGGTTGATTCATATTCTCAATCAAAGTTGTCATATTGGTTGGTTGCACACTAGGAGGGACAACAAATTTTTGCAAAGTATTTTGAAGCATGTCATGATAATCTAGGGATGTTTGAATCAAATCCCACAAGGATATCTTAGCAAGAGTGTTGTGAAGTTTCTCAACAAGATCATATTCTTTACCACTACGCTATTGGATATTAGGTGCAGGTGGGAGATATGGTTGAGGCAATGGGATGGATGTTGAAGTTTTTCTTCATTTCTATTATTATATGTGTGAGCTACAGTATGATAATTAGGTTTTTGTGACACATGATTACTAGTAAGTTGTTTTGTAAAGCTTAGGATATATTCATGAGATTTAGGAGGTCCTATAATGAGAAGTGGTTTAGGAGTTCCACAAGGATGTTTAGGAGGTCCAATGACTAGAGGACTCTTAGGAGATCCAAAGGGATTTTTAGGAGGTCCAATAATCAAGGGAGATCTAATGGTTAATTGTGTATTTATAACCTCAACAGATTTGACTTATTGTTGATGATCTTCTATCAAGGAGGATCTAATGTTACTTTAGCATCTTCATCTAAGCAAGGCCTCTTACTACATGTATCAATGATGTCATCATCTTGTCCAACAATATCTTCCTAAGTGGGAGAAGAATTGGGAGAGGGACAAACAAGATTCTCATGACTCTCAATGATTGGATCTTCTAACACCAAGATACCTTCGTCACAAGTAGGAGAGGTATCGGGAGAAGGAAAATTATGATTGTTATGATTTTATAAGATTGTATTCTCTTGTCCAACGATATCTTCCCAAGTAGGATAGGTAGGGGGAGAGAAACAACAAGATTCACATGACACTCAATGATTGGATCTTCTAACACCAAGATATCTTCTTCACAAATAGGAGAGATATCAAGAGAAGAACAAATGTGATTTTCATGATTGTCAATGATTGTATTCTCCTTCACCAAGATAACCTCACACATAGGAGATATAGTGGGAGAGTGGTCAATGAAAAACAACAAGAGAGGGGCAATGAACTGATTTTTATATTCTTGTAATAAAAATTCTTTAAAATTCTCGACAAGATTTGACAATAGACTATGAATTATGATAACACAATATTTTTACAATGAGAACATGAAGTAAACAATTGACCTATAGATCTAAAATGTAACAATTTTTCCCAAATTTGCAATAAATCAAAAAAAATGACACCTTTCTTGCATATACATTAACACTGTTTCAAAATTTCAAATCATACATTTGTAAGAAGGAACATACTGAAGCTAAAGAGATAAAAATGTGTAGAAGTTTTTTGAGACACCTGTACAAGGACAGGGTCACTCAAGGGCGTCTAAGTCCTTGATCAAGGTTCAAAAAACTAAAAATTTGATTTTTTATGTTATTGTTTAATGTTTCTTTCTCTGGTTGCAAATAGGCTAAATAGATGGTATTTATCTCAATTTAGGAAATGTATTTCAAAATTTAAGTGTGAAACAAAGGTGAAAATGTTTTGACAAGTTTTAAATTTAAATTTGAGATCTAAAGTGCAATAATTGATTGATTGTAAGATGCAAAGACTTGGAAATGATTATTTTTTAATGCAAAATTTGATTCTAAACAATGCATTCCCTCACTAAATAAACTAAATGTAAAATAGCTAAAAACATGCAATTACTAATTTCAAGACAGGGATATGCAAGTACTGTGAAATTGAGCAAACAGAGACAGATAATTATGAAAAATATTGTTCAAACACCTATACAAGGATAGGGTTGCCCAAGGGCGTTTGGGTCCTTGTTCAGGGTTTTGAAAATTGAAAAGATGAATGTTTAAGTTTGCTATTTATGTTTGCAAATAGACTTAATAGTGAGTATTTTTCCAAAAATTTTGCAATCTAAAACAATGTAATTCAAATGCAAGTATGCAACAATAAAGGACAACTTTGAATGTAATTTCTAGATCTTAATCATTCAACAATTGACTGATTCTAAGATGCTATATTCTAAAAATTATGATTTGATGCAAACTTGAAGCAAAACAATGCAAGTTTTTTCACTTTTTAAGGCTTAAATGAAAGATGCAATCTAAATGCAACTAGCAATTTAAAACTTTAAAAAAATAATGAATGCAAATTGAATGTAAATCTTATCTAAAGATGATTCTAATGCAATATGTGATGCATAATTTATTTCACAAAGATGAAACCCTAAATGAGAAATGCAAAGTAATGCAAAGCATAACCTAGGTCTAGGGTTTGAAAAAATTCCAATTTTAGAAAGTTTAGTGTTAACATGTCAGGATCACCAAAATGAAACATAGAAAAAGGGATCCTAGGTCCTAAATTCAAAGAAGCAAGGATGCACCAAGTTACATTAAGATGTAGACCAACAAGGTGTATAGAATGACTATCAACCCTGAAAGTGAGCCAATCAGACCTATATCTACATCTAATTGAGGATGGGAATGGATTGAAAATATTTTGAAATGATTAGCCTAATGATCTTATATGCCCTAATATGAAAAATGAAAGATATTAACAATTGATAAATTGAAACAGTCAAATTTTTTGCAGATCTGGAAGGTGCAGATGATTGTGTACCTGCCCAAAAAAATTGGCCCTATTGTGCCTACAAGGACTGGATTGTCCAATAGTGACTAAGTCTTTGTAAGGGGATCCTACTCAATTTTTGGAGTCCTCTGGTGTTGGATCTAAGATTTTATTTTGTCTATCCCACTGTCAGAATATCATAAATAAATTATGTAAGTGAGTTTTTGTGTCTCGACAAGGTTGATGACAACAAATGCAATAATACAAAATTGATCTTCAAGCTCTCTTCAATCCTTCTTGGACCTACAACTTGCACATTCACAAAGAGGGAAAATAATGTTCCCTATAGGCACTTACCTCAGTCAAACCCCGTGTAAGTGTTTCCACTTCCACAATGGCAATGTCAATGATAAACCAATAATGGAAAGGAAGGAAATGATGAATGAACAAAATTTTGTAATTCACCACCTTCAATGGCTTCCTTGAAGGACTGAAGACATACCCATCACTTCAAGGATTTGGATCTTGCTTGATAGTTTGCTTAAATGCTTTGGAGACCTACAAAAAGATGTTAGCCTTCACAAAATAATGACAACATGATAACATAAACTCACAAACACATTGACATGATTCTTGGATCTTGAATTACCACAATAAACTCTTGAAATGTTGCTTTTGACTTAATATTCAATGCTCTTAATGTTCACCTCTAGCTTGTTAGATTTGAAATGATGTAATAGTTTTAGGTATTTATAGGCATTTATTTAATTTCCCAAAAATCAGATCCTGGAAGCTAACATTTTAAAGTTAAATTCTAAATATTAAATTGCCACCAAAAACATATTTAAAAATGGTTCCTGGCTAAGAAGGGGGACCTAGTTGCCCATGGGCGAATGGGTTCTAACCCAAATTTCCAAGACACTCAATTTCAGAGGAAACATGTGAATTGAATGCATTTATTCAATGCTTGGTATTTATTGAAAAATGGGACAAATGGGCTTTGAAATATATAATTTTAGGTTCTTATGGTGTCAATTAGGCTCAATAATTTAGGGGGGGAAACATAGTACAAAATTGTAAGTGTATACAATTTTCTACATAAAATAATTTAAAAAATGAACTTCTTCACAAGTATCATTTTAAATTAATTTTCTGTTCTATGCACGTAGTTTGGGTTAGCACCTAATATTCCTAGTTCAAGTGTACGATGACAATGACCAAATCAGATAATTTATGTATACATTATATCTTTAGACTAAATATGTATACACATATATTAGTTCATTCTTATAATTTGTTTGTATGTGTTATAATTCATTTATGTACATTTTTGTAGGGCTCTATTCATAATTATGATTCTTTCTCCAGTAATCACTCAACTAGGAGTAGACATGTTGACTAACTTTTTTGTATAATGTATTTACTTGTGCATTTGAGTGTATCACATGATGACATGTATTCTTTGATATATTTTCTAGTTTCAAAGTTATAGTAATGTATATTTAATATTTTCATGGACACTTATTTATATGTACACTTAGACATTTTATTTTATGTATATTTGACATTGATAAATTGACATTTATATACATGTTTACATTGACAATTACTTACATATAGTTGGCATTTACTTTGAATTATTTTTTTATTCAAAGTTAGGCTAATGTATATTTGATATTTCCATGGACACTTTTTTTTTTGGTATTAAAAATAGAGGAATAAATCATTACAACATTTAACCATCAATTAATGTATAATGCACAGGACGGCTGCATTTTACAGAGATTGAGACTGAAACATACGGAATAAACGTAAAACTACAGACTTGCAAAATGGATCCCAAGTTTAAATATGCTACAGACTTATTTTCCAGTGATAGCTGAAACTCGGGTCTCTGAAAGTGTTGTGTTTGTTGTTCATTTTGTATACAATTCTGCAATTACAGACATAAATAGCCTCAAGCAGATGAAACAACAGCTTTATTAAATGCCTTCTGGAATTCCTGAAGGGCCCTCAGAAAGACTCCATCTTCCTTAACGCCTTTGTGGTGGGCATGTTCAGACATAAGCGCCTCCCTAGGAACCTTTATTGCATCCTCCTTCAGTTGCCTCCAGAATTCAGACATTGTGATCTCCAAATGCATCATAACCTGCGAAATAATACTAACACATGTGATTCTTTTAGAAGACTCAGTAAGCAATCTCCTGCTACTCTTAAACTTCTCCTCATTCCTAGCAATCCAGATATGCCACAAAATCTCAGTGGATAAACAAAACCAAAATAATTTAAAATCTTTATTAAGCTTCATTTCATAAAGAATAACATGTTCCCACAAAAATCTGTCATTTCTATCCCAAATGTATAAGTCTTTACAAAAAAAATTCCACACTTCTTTAGCATACAAGCAATCAAAAAAAATATGATTGATGGATTCAGGAGTTCTACACAAACTACAAATATCTATATCATTAGAAGTGATTTTGAAAGGAACTTTGTGCAGAATGATTAACCACCTAAAATGAGCCTTCTTGGGCTCCTTAACATTATACCACATGGTGTTGAACACATTTTTCCACTGAGTATCAGAAAGAGAGACATTCCAACAGTTATTGAGATGATCCTTAATAGAACTATCGTTGTTGAGAGTGTTATAAATCATCTTAGCAGTTAAATCAGAGAGTGTATGGACGCTTATTTATATGTTTACTTAGATTTTTTATTTTGTGTATATTTGATATTAACAAATTCACATTTATATACATGTTTACATTGGCATTTACTTACATATACTTGACATTGACTTTGACTTATATATTTTTAAATACTCTATACAATATTATACATGAAACAACTATGTGAAATTATAAATTAGTACTCAATCCATCACTTTCAAAAACCCAATGAGATTATTGTTAATTATAAATGCTAGGGTCTAGAATTTTCTTGTAAAAAAAATAGGGCTTAAAATTGTAAAAATAGTTAATCATATATAAATGTATAAATTACTATAAATTAATGTCTAATTTTTATCAAGATAACAACATAATTATGTTATCTTAAAATATGAATTACCAAAATATATATTATATAAATTAATAAATGATAAAATGAAAAAAAAATGAGAGGATTTAAGTTATTGTAACAAATAAAATGAAATATTTTACACTTAAAATATGCTTACAAATTTTATGATATCATGTAGGATCTTTTATCATCCATATTAATTAACTAAATATTCTATGTATTTTTATCAAATCAATTTAATATTGGATATTTCATGATTTTCTAATTGAATAATTGAATATGAATATGTGGATGTTTTTGATTATGGGTAAAGCAGGTTTTGATGGGGCCCCAAAACCCAGTATAGACAAGTTTTAAAGGGACCTAAAACCTGAGCAAAGAGAGAGTTGCATAAAGTAAAAGACGTAGACCAACATCAGCCTAAACAACAGCAACCATAAAGAGAATGACAAAACTAAATGAGTTGCACTAAACAGGTTTTGAAGGGGCCTTAAACCCTATTACAATAGGTTTTGACAGGGACCTAAAACCCTTAAATAAACTTGAGCGTCACCTAAATCATCCAAGGTCAGCAAACCATCCACTCAGAACATTCAAAAATGAGCCTAAAAAAACAAAGAATAAAATGATGTAAACCACCAATAGGACCTTGTTTCTCAACAAAACCAATGAGTCCAAACACCCCACCTCAATAGGGGCTTTAGGATACACAACAAAGAACTATAAGAAATTAGCTTCCCTACTACACAATCTCACCTGATAACAGGAAACCAACTCCATCTCCACCTCTAAAGGAGAGAGCTCCCCTCTACTAGAGAAGATGTCATGAACAACTAATCCACTGCACCCTCAACCTCCACCTCCATAGGAGAATTGTCCACCTCAATAGGAACAACAATTGAGGAAACCAAAAACCTTCACCTCCCATCTCCACCTCAAAAGGAGAGAAATCCACCTCCATAGGATCTGAGGGGAAAGCCAACACAACATCAAAACAAGCAACTGTAGCATCCTTCAGTAAACTCTACACCAAGAACAAAATGTGGACCAAGACAATAATCCCAAATAAAAGCCACAGATCTACCTTAACAACTTTTATATATAAACCCATTTGGGTTTTCAAAAAAATCTTGAAAAGTAGCCCAACCAGCAACCAATAAACAGTGGCATGGAAAAAACAATACTACCACGAACATGAAACCTTCCACCAAGAGAGAAGGAAAAACATGCCATGAACCGACATCACTTCCAAAGAAACAATCAACATCTAGGATTTAGGATTAAATCTTGAGAACCACCCAGCTAAAAGAACAAGGCCAAAACTAATATGAATAGAGTCCATAACAATACGAGCCTTCATCTAGTAGAACCGATCAACCTTTAAAAGATAATACACTCCCTTCATAAGAGTAAGATTCACCTTCTTAGGGAGGATCATGACCCAAAGGTCACACAACAACAACTTCACAGCTGAGAAAAGAATAGCATACTCTTCCTTAAACATGATCAGTTCAGAACTAGGAACCTAAGAAGCAAAAACAAACCCCTTCAACAAGGAAAACTTCACAAACCAGGGGGACCAAGCCACAAATGAGAGGCTTCCAACCATAGGTAAAGCATCAAAAATGACAACCTTAATAATAGGGAATAAAAGCACCACCCAACTCAAGCCCACGAAACCCATACCCATCAACGGGAGCAACACAGGAAAAGAGAGCCCAAACCAAACCCATAAGCAACAAAACAGACAGAGCCCACAGGGGAGCCCACCAAACCCCACATAGAGAAACATCATAATGATGAAACTCCACATAATAACAACCACTAGAAGGAAACATAAAAGAAATCATGTGGGTTGTAACAAGCAAAGCAAAAAGCACAAAGACCATAAGGCACAAGGGCAAAAGAAAGGAAGAGAGATAAGAAAAAATCTCACAACAAAGCCCAATTGCACATCTCTCCTCCATAATCCCTTCACCACAACATCTGAACAAGCTTGAAATAATTCCCAACCAAAGAGAAGCACACTTCCAAGACCCGAACAACACTCTTGGTAGGGAGCCAAAAGAGCAAACTCAAATAGGGCACAAGTAGCGAAACACCACAGAGAAAAAGACTAAAGCAGCCTAGGAAAAAACTGCCCAACCAGTTCAACACCTCCATCTACTTCAACATCCTCACCATCGCCCTCTCCATCAGTGCCTGCATCAATCTCAAACTTCAAAACCCCACTCCCACACCCTTTCCCGCCTCTCGCCAGTGTCCTCACCATGAGATGTTTCAATATGAATATGTGGATGTTAATAACATATTAAACATTTATTTTTAACATTTTTAAATATAATGTTTTCTATATATTATTGAATTTTAATATATTTTTTTAATATATCTTCAATATGTTAGCAAGGGAGAAAATAGTCACAACAGCCCCAACATTAAGAATATAGCAATAAAATCTCAAATACACAAGAGAGTATAGTATGATTCTCTTGATATAGAAGTATCCAAGATATGACAATCTATGACAAGATAGTATCTATAAGTGATATAGAAATATGGGCCAATACTACTCTAAAAGTATGACATAATAATATAAGCTCAAAACATGCATGCCCTATAAATTAGGTATAGAAATGTAAGATCATTTAAGACTTTAGAAGTAAGATATATCAATATATAAGATCATATATACTCTCTAAGATATATCATGATTTAACTTTATGTAATATTCAAGTACTTTAGATAGTATGATGTGAAAATATAGGATCATAGTGAGATCAATAAGTGATCATAGAAAACTCTAAGATCATAGATCAATGCTCAACATAGAAACATATGACATAATGGATCATAGATAATATGTTTAATATAACAATGATAGATCATTGATAAATATGCTCAAAATAGCTATATATAATCAATAAGTCATGAATGTAGAAAATCCCACATAGGAAAGATAATATGATAAAAAGGCCAAAATATGTAAAACTAGAGGTTCAATGTCACCCATAAGATGGTTCCAAATATCCAAATAGTCTCATAAAATAACGTGTGTACGATAGATCATAAAACAATAAATTCCCTCAACTTGACAAAGCAATATCATTAACAAAATTTCATGAGAAAGTATCCCATAAGAAATCATATATTGTTACCAAATTCTTATAAATATCTCACAAAATAAAAATAAAACTACTTATTATGTATTTTATTTTCTTGAAAATCAAAGAAATTAAAATATTTCAAAAATAAATTGGATTATCAAGTGTTATTTTTCTACAACCAATTATATAAGGATATAACACTATTAATGATAGCCAATTATATAACGATATAACACTATTAGTGATAACTAATCATATAAGGATATAACACTATTAGTGATAACCAATTATGTATCACTTAATCCCTTTAAGTCCCCTTGAGACCCATTAAGTTATGTTTTTGATTAGTTAAGCAAGTGAAGGGCCATAATCCCGTGGTTACACAACTACAATAGCAAATAGAGAAATAGGCTGGGAAAAATAGCACCAGCTAGCACTGGAAAACAACAGCAAACTAAATCTAGAATCCAAGATGGCATGCAGGCCTAGCATCCAAAATTGTAACCACATCACCATAATAAGCTTAATCAAAAATAGAATACCTATACTAATCTAGCTAATGGTGCACATACCATTAATAAGATTTACCAAAGTCCAACAGGTACTTGACCATAACAAAGCTATAATATAATAGTAGTCTGGAATAATAAAGCTAAGAATCAAAAAATTTAGAGCAGCCATAAAAACAAAAGAGGAACAATGTCATATTTAGCATTGTCAATCAGGTCCAAATATTCACCAATTTGGGAGACCAACTCCCTCTAATCAGGGCCCTCAACATCTTCACAATCCTTCTTATCTTCACTCTTCCCCATCTTCTTGAGCATCTTTCTAATCATAGTTTGACCAGAAACATGGTATATGGAACGTATTTTTGAGTCAAAAAATAAGGTAGTGCTAATGGAGTTGCAAAGCCCTATCTTCCAACAAACCCCTCCACCTCTATAGGAGAAATAGCCAAGAGAACTCTATCCACTGCAACAAAGACTCTCACATCTATCAAAACTCCACCTCAATAGGAGTGGTCTCCATCTTGAGAGGAGCTCCAGGGGAGAAGATCGACTAAATAAGCAAGCACAACCCACCAAGCCCACAGAAACACTATCCACCTTCATAAGATAGGTCTCCACCTCAATAGGAAGGGTCTCTACCTCCATAAGAGACACAGACTACAAAGCTAGGAAGACTACACCCACTCCAGTGGAAAGAAAATGCCTAGCCACAATGGGCAATAGAAGCAACATGGCCTTCAGGATAAACTTTGAACTTAGCACCATCAAGTACAAAAAAATTGACTCTTCAAAGATATATTCAATAACAACACCCACTAGAGACAAAACAACCACCTCCTTAGGCAACCAAAGAGTCTCACAACCCTTAGCCTCAATAGTTAGAAAAGTAGAGCAAAGGTCATTAATGTTGCAAAAAGTATAACCCTTGAGCAAGCCATTCACAATGGCTCCCAAGCGAGAAACAAACAACCTTTAAAAAAAGCTAAGTCCCCACCACCAGAAAAACTTGCATAACAAGTTCAAAACCACCTCACAGATAGTTATTCCAAAAACTTCAGCAAAAGCACGACCTCTCCAACAAAGTCCTGGCCCCAAAGGCATTAAGGCGAGAACACGAAGAGCAACAAGAGAAACAAGGGAAGGAAAAGCAACAACAACAAGCATACCATCCAAACCACCCTCTAAATCAATGTCAAAAACCACCCAATATCATACCAACTCAAAATTAGCACCAACTACCAACACCGATACCAATCTAAGAACAGTATCCTTGAAAACCACATAAGCCAACAAGTGCAATTCCAAGATACTAGAGTAGAGGGATAAAACAACCAGCACAAACAGAGACATGTAGAGCATAAGAAACACCGAAACAACTTCAACACCTATTTCCATTAAAAGGACAAACCAAGTGAGAATCAAGATATGGACATGGCAAGGACAGAGTCACCATGCACATGCCACAACACTAGAGGAGACATCACCAAATCAAACCACAACCTCCCAAAATGCCCTGAAGGGGCATGAATGAGGAGAAAGCATAGAGAACAAGCCTTAGCATGGGAGGGGACCTCCCCAACCAAAAACTAAAACCGACAAGGAGGAAACATGGGTCCCTCTGCCTCCAAGATAGCATTCAAACCAACAGCGCTAGGAGAAAAGCCAGAAGCAACAACCAAGACTCCTCAAGGCACTAGTAGCAGCAAAACATCAAAGGGACAAAAGCGACAGGAATCCCACCACTCAACCAAGCCAGAACATAGGGAAAACCAAACACATAAGGCAAAGAGTAAAACAACAATGAATAAAACACCAAACCACCCACACCATAGCCCCAAATAGGCACCCAAAGGAAGCCAAATGGCCACAAAACAACAAGAAGACACAGCTCCAAGACCAACGATGACCCAAACACAAAATCTCCAACCAACCCCTCAAGGAAAACGAGTTGCCAATGGAAATAAAAACACAAGTCCGCCATAGGGCAAAGCAACCAGGTTTCCGCCAAACAAAAGACAACAACGGCTTACTTAGAAACGAAACTAGTTCCAAACAACCCATTGAAACAACCAGACAAATGAAAAACAACAGAATCACCCTCTGAATCCTCATCTCCATCGCCTCCACCATCAAGAATTTTCAAAAATCGCCCAATGTGTCTATTCCTGCTCAGAGCCATTACCCATTAAGTTATAATGTTAAGTCCCCCTAGTCCACTTAAATATTGTTTTATTCTTAATCCTTATTCCTTAGGTCTCTTAATTCTTTACTTTATATGAACACATTTTAGAAGTCTTAAAGTGAATGAGAATAGTGTTAAATGGAAGATATTGCATTTTTACTGTCTAATTACACTTTAATTAAATTGAATCCTCATATATATGCATGTGCTCTTCACAACCGAAGAAAATACAACATAACAAAAATATCACCAAAATTGACTTAAATACTATTTTATTCAAATCATGCATGATATATAGAATCAAATGACATGATATATATCTAGTCTATGTGGAACAAAATAAAATCACATAATGTATATAGAATTTATCATAATTTTGATTAAAACACAACATATTAAATCTAGTGTAATGTCTCTTTTCAATAAATTCATGTTGGAACTAGAAGTCCCTTTCCCTTCTCTTTTTTGATAGCCTAATCTTAAACCATATCAATCATCTTAGTCATGATTTTCTAATTATGGTGGGTTTTGTGTCTAAATTACTATGTGTGAGTATTTTTTAGAAGTTTCAGAATTCGCCATCTCAAAACACTATTATGTCGAACTCCAATCCTTCCCTTTTTCCTTATCAAGGTTTTAGAATTCTCTTGTTGGCATGCATTTTTTCCAAGCTCTACTTTCTCTTACTTTTTTTGAGTTGTCAAACATTCCCGTCCAGGCATACCTTTTATCCATCCCCTACCTATTTCCTTATATTCCCATTGGAGTATCATAATTCTTCCTACCTTCATGCCTTCAACTTAAACCCCAATACTCCCACCATTTTCCACGATTCTTTCTCACCTACCCATGCATGACCAGAAACACCATTAATGGAATGTTCTAATGTAGTAACCATTTTAGAAGGTATTTTCCAACCCAAGGAAATCATTGTTTATTATTTTATATTATTATTGGTGTGGATTCTTATATTTTTATAGCATTGGAAGGGGAAGATGCATATGCCTCATTTATTATGATGATTGTAACTCTACTCATTTATTAGGTTGGAGTTGATGATTGAACCCCATAGTTCCCAAAGATAAACTACAAAAAAAATACCCTATCATAGAAGAGATACAAATTAATTGATTTTCTATGAAACCTAAGAATTATATTAATGCAATATTAATAATTGTTACAATATACAAGGAATAATCTTTGATATAAGGATAAATATGAAACCATGGTAGAAACCATAGGTGAGGATATAATTAGATCATGAAATGTGTACTAATCCTATGACTTGAGACAAAAATAAGATTGGGAAAAAAAGAGAGTCCTAGGTGCTAAAAATTATAAAACATATTTGAGTGAACTTATACCTTCAAATAAAAGACCTTCCCCCAAAGGTGATGACATCATGACCTTTGAATGAAGGTGGGCACATTCAAACGAAGCCCTTTTTTCATTTTAAAAAAAAATGTTTGAAATCCTTTATTGAAAAGACCTTTGAACGAAGGAAAAACTTTCAAATGAAGGAACCTTCATTCAAATGCCTTTTTGATGCCATCCTCCCACTACTCGCAAATTTTTAGAAGAAATTGTGTTCCCAAGAAAGTGTTGGGCCATCAAATAGAGTTGCCATGGCATAAGATTTCATAAGATTATAGCCTTTCAAGTAAGCTAAAAAGTATAATTATTAATATATTCAATTTAATTATTATGTTTATTTTTTACTTTTTAGTGAATATAGGTTTCACCAAACATAAAGGTTTTTGTTCAATGCACATAAAAAATAAAAAAGATAGAAAATTCTAAGAAATATGTGTGCACTCAATGCTAATTCCCTTTTTTTTAATTAAAAAAAAACAATTTGAATATTCAAAAATATTATGCATAATGGGTTAAGATTACTCTAAATTAAAAAATTAATAATAAAAATATGCAACAAAAATGTATGAAAAATATGCATGTATCATATATTAATTTTTTTGATAAGGAAAAGCATGTTTTGAAGGGACCCTCAAACCCTTTACAACAGCAAAAAGCTGCAAGAAAGACTAAACCAATAAAGCCCGTAGCCCAAAAAAACCAAAATGTTGACAACAAAAATTAACCATGAAACCCGTCAGCAACCCTAAAGCAAAACATCAACAACAAGGCTAACCAAGCAAAAGAAATAGAAAAGCTACAACAATTTTTCTAGAACATTAAATGAGGAAAAAATTTCCTCAATGACCCCCTCGTGCATCTTGATCACATCCTTGAGCTCCTCAAACGAAATAGCAACCTTCTTCTTGGTCTTGCTCCTCATTCTCAAACACATGCCAACATCCACATCCTTCTCCACAACATGAGCATAATCCTCATTCTTCTCCACCATTTTCATGCGATTAACATCCTCCAGGTTTTCTCAATATTACCCAGCTCTAGGGATTTACCAATCCATTTCAAGGCTTTCTCATCTAAAACAGAGAGGCCTTTAGCAGTCGATTTCAAGGAATTGTTACTAATGTTAACCACAGTCTTCAAATCATCAAACAACTTATTAATTATGTCCTCAATATTAACAAATCTCTCCTCAAAAGTATTTTGGACCACCAATTCCAGGGATGTAATCCTCTCCTCATGAGTATTACCAAGATGGTCAGCATCCACAACAAGTTTATCAAGCATAACATTCATGGTTTTAACCTTACCTTTAATCGACCATTCCTTCTTGTTGCTATGCACCAACGCCACACAAACATCTTGCTAATTCTTCAACTGGACATTGAGTTCCTTAACTTTCGAGAAAAGCCACTTTACCAAAGAAAGCAAGTTGTGAGTTTTGTCCTTTGCCTTTTGACAGAACATGCCCATGTTAACCTCATCCCAATTCACTAGTGGCATTTCTTGAGAACCAACATTCTCGATGAGGTCCTCTCGAGCCTCCTCGTTATCCTCTATTTCTTCCTCAACAGGGGAATCCTCCACTTCAATCACCTCAACTTTAACCCAACGCTTATCTAACATATTCACCAAGTCTGCCAGAATTTCCAGCCGCTCCACCTTCATAGCACTCCCTTTAACCTGCTCAATGCCGATAGGAGAGTCTAGAGGAACCTAGTTAGGGTCAACCCCCTTTGAACACATCAAACCCTCATTCCCCTGATCATTAACCTCCATAGGCTGCACAGACCCTGGGAGGACTTTACCAACACCATGACTATCCTCCAAAATAGGGAAAATCTCCAAATCATCCAACTTACTAGCGCCCAAGGTATGTTTCACATTAGAAACAGGGGACTCCTCCACAACTATAGACACCTCTTCCTTCTGTTTGACATAAATCTTATCTTTCTTGGGGCATTTTTTCTTCCCCTTCGCATCCTTCTTCCCTAACAGCACCATGACTTCCTTCAATTCATTATCCATTTCATAGCCCTTGGACCAGGATTCAGAAGCCATAGAGCCCTAACTCACTATCCTCCTCAGTCGGCATCTCCTCAAAATTAGAATCATCGTCTTTAGAATTTCCTTCCCACTCCGTCGCCGAATCACCAGTCTCATAGCCAAAAAAAAATTTACCCTTTTTATGGGTTAGAGTCTTAGGAGAAACGGGGACCAACTTCATCTTTATGTGTTCAAACATAAGATTCATAAGGCCTTCATGGAGAATAGCCTTCTTGGGGTTCTTTTGATGATCCTCAATACTAGTCTCCATCAAAATCAAAAGATAAAAAGGAAACAAAAATAGAGCATTGTGGAAAAAATGGTTCAAAAGCATGAAATGATAGCCATAAATTACATAAAACCTACCCTCCAAGGTGAAGTAATGCATAATGGCCAGAGCTATATCCCTCCAAAGTGGCTTGAGATATTTGCGAGCATACCCACCACTACCAACCGACATGAGCTTCTTCTTCTCATCATAATTAAAGAAATTTGCAAGGGCTTTCTTAGCCACACCTCTGTCTCTGTAAAATTTCCTTCCAGTGGAAGGAAAACCAATCACCTCAGCTACGAAATCCTCATTAATATTAAACTCCACACCTTTGTATCGCAGAATCCTACTGCTCCACCCTTTAACAAAAACCTCCATCACTTCACGGTTCAGACCTTGGAGCTTTAGCAAATAAGGGATAACCTCGCCCTTTTCTAGGAGCTCCCACACAATTTCATTACTTCAAAACTCCTCACAAGATCTCAACTCCACTTTGCAACGAGCTCCTCCCATGGCGGCATGTAGCGAACAACACTCCATTAGCACCTCAATTTTCTGCAAAGACAAGATTAGGCAAACTAACCACAAAGCAATGCAAATGAGACCCACAAAGCGTTTGTGCTTGTCAAACCAAGTACAACCAAACCTAAGCAGCTAGACCATAATTTCATGGATATCTAAAAGGAAATTATGAGAAGAGCAGGTCTAGGACTCAACGTGCAAAAACCAACTCAGAATGAAATAAAAGAGCCTTTCCCCCAACTTTACCACCTTAATGACATGACAACTGGTCATTATTGGAAATGATCTTAAGGTTAAGTGGCAAGGATTCATAATCATCCCAATTATTTCGAGCCACCACTCCCAAATTAGCTAACCCATTAGCCAAAAAATTAGATTCCCTAAACACATGCAAAATTCTAATCTCATCAAAAGAATTGATGATGGATAGCGAATCATTAATAAGATGGGCAATCAACCAAGAAGGCGGGCTATTCAGCATAAGACACTTAATAATGTTAAGAGAATCCCCTTCAAGCCAAAGTTTGGAGACCCCAAATTTTTTTGCCAAAACGAGGCCATGATAGGCTACTGCTGCATATATCATATATTAATGTTAATGATCTAAGTTTAAAAAATTATGACTTTAATTTATTTCTAAAAAATGTTATGTGATAACTATCACTTCTTAAAAATACTATAAAGTAAAAAACAAGTTATTAATAAATACTTAAAAATTAGAAAAAAATATTAGTTTTATTTTAAAATATATGTATTTAAAATCTAAACAAAAATTAAAAAATCATTAGTTCACATTATATTCAAATTCTTAATGGTTTGCTTGATATAAATGAAGAAAGTAAAAATTTGGTTTAAAATGTTTATTTCAATGTTCGACTTAGGTCAAAAAGTAGGACATACAATTATAGGATCGTCCACATGTGAAAATAATCTACATAATTATAAAATATTCTAGCTACAAAATAAAGATACACCTTGGTATTTGTACTTGTAATGAGTGATTGATAATGTTGATAAACATCTTTGAGGATATTGATAGGAATGGTATTGGAAATCCCTTTATAAAACCCCTAGATGGGTTGATTAATGACTTTTAAACAAATATTGATGACATTGAGAAACCACACAATATGCCTATTGATCACTAAATTTATAGATGTTGATGTTTAACAATGAATGATTAGATGTGTTCCTTGAATGGTGAAAATTTTTCTAAATGAGAGCTCTTGGATGTCTAGATTATTTATGAATGATCATTATAAATTAGGGCTTATCCTTTTATCAACACTTGAATAAAATTTAAAACATTTCATGCTCAATTTGATTTAAAATGACTAGTTGAAAGGGGATAATGCAAGATTCAATTTTAAAATATGGAGGTCAATTTCACACCACTAAATCAAACTAGTTCAATTTCACACTGTAAAATTAATATAAGGTGAGGGACAAGTAATTGTTGCAATTTGAATCTAGACTCTTTAGATGTCAAAATTTGGGATAAATAAATTCTCAAATAATTTTCTAAATTTGACATACAAGTGTGTCATTTGTATGTTATTTATTACACAAAGGATAAATTAGGTCTAAATGGACCCACAATGAATGGAAAAAATACATGCAATGCAATTTTCACTGCTACAATACTATAAAAGAAAAAAATATATAATATCTAGAGATATTATAAGAGATAATTTAAAGATCCTTAAGATACATCAAAATAAATTTTGATTATGGTGGAATAATTTGGAAAAATGTGCAATTACTAATGATGAGATTGTTGTCAGCTACTAACTAGATAGTTGGGTATGGCTTCAACTATTTGTTTTAATGTGAGGTTATCTTCATTCTAGTGAGAAAAGAGTGTATTGGCACTATAGACACCTAAAAATGTCCTAAGCATATCACACATCCTGATTTTGCTTACTAACACCAATTTCTCTCCTAATTCACCTAATTCGTCTATTTAATTAAATAATGTCAATTATTTAGTTAAATTCACCCTATTCTCCTATTAATGGAATAACTAAGGGTATTTCGTTACTTCATCATTTTCATGCTAATATTCCTCTCATTTGATTAAATAATGCAAATTGTTTGATTAAATGTCATTCATCCCACTCGATTAAATAATTCCTAATTGTTTAATTAAAGGTCCTAATTCATCCACTTGCACAATTAAATGATTTTAATAAATTGTTTAATTCACTAATTTCCTCCAACTTCTCCAACTTGCACAATGAATATTCCCTTTTCGAATTCAAATATTCCCCTCCAAATGGAAATATTTATCACATGGCTTCCTAAAATTTAGGGAATTTTTTGAGCTTCTAATGGATTTTAGACCCTTGATCTAATCTTGATCCATGTCATATGGATTATCAACCACTTGATTCATCTTTGATCCATGTCTTCCTCTCTCATTCAATTTCATCCTTTGATCATCATTTTCCATCTTGACCATTGATCAATATCTCTCAAATCTATAAAAGCTTCACCACTTAACATGAATTGATCCACAAGCCTTCAAGCAAAGTTATAATCTTGAATTGATGACTCCAATTGAGTAATTTGAGAGCATCTTGTGAATCAACTTCATCAATCTTCATCATCAAAGCTTTTGCACAACAATGGATAATGCATAAACTAATCCATCCACATCCATTCATTATGCATCAATCCATAATGGGATTGAGAGGTTTGCATAATAGTTAGATTCATTTGCTTTAATTCTTGTTTTATTGTTTTAATTTGAATCTCTTTATAGTGTTAATCAAATGTCATTGATAATATGTCTTTGATTGATCATTATATTGTTTAATTTGCTTTGATTCAATGTTATTTGATCAATTAAGTTTACATTTTCACATATTGGCACGCCCAGTGGGACCCCATGTCCCTAACTAATCCATTTTCTTGAGTTTCTGTCGAATTTGTAGTTCCAAGGGTAGCAAAGCACTTTTGTTAAAGGTTCATGATTCTGTCAGCGAAGATCCTCACTTTTGTACCTTTTGGAGCACCTTTGCAGAAGATTAGTGCATTTTTTATAGAGGCACACTTTTGCAATCCTGGGGCACCTTTATGCATAAAGGGGTGCCTTTTCAATAAATTTTTGCCTTTGTCTTTTGATAGAAGGGCACCTTTGTACATAAATCCATGCTTTTTTCAAAACAAGACACCTTTCTCTTTTACTTCATCTTCAAACAACCATATCTTGGTCATATGGTGGTATTTTTTAGAGCTTTTTTGTTTAAATGGGGTAGGATTTTGTGCTCTTTGTAGTGGTGCAGGTGGTTTTGAGTTTTGGTAGAGACATTTTCATTTTTGGGTCCAATTTTTAGGTTTTATTTAAGTTTTGATTTGATGCTTAATCATTTTCTAACCCTAACATCTTCTTGTTTTCTTGATTTCATCTAACATTTGTAGCATGTGGCATTTGGAGTAGCGTTTATTAATACTTTTTTTGAGCTTTATCCCTAGAAACATTTGATTTTGTGTTCATAAAATAAATTTCATCTTTCAATTTGGTGTTTAAAATGAACAAACAACTTTCACATCTCAAATTGGTGCTTGACAAATTGAACAATCAAATTTCATCTTCATTTGGGCTTAAAACAAACCAACAACTTGTGATTTGAACATGGGGATAAAATGAACCACACTTTGTTTTTGGTGCATGTTTGGAAAGAACAAGAGTGTGTGCTTGCTTTTCGTGCTTGGTAGACTAGCAAGTGTGTATCCTCTCCCCTTACACTTTGTGTGATCTTGGGTGAAGAGAAATAGTTCTAATTTTCACTTTATGTTCATTGTTACCCTAAGGTAGTTACTATTTATCCTCTCTCCTTGTGCCTAGTGCGATCTTGGGTGAAGAGAAATAGTAACTCCTTTTTTTCTTTTAAGTAGGAGGTTTTCCTTGAGATACATCCATGTAATGAAGAACTCAAGGGTTCAACCTTAAGCAGTGTTTTTGGGTGTGCTATATAAATTGGCTAAGAGAAAAATTTGTAGGTCAATCCCTACATGTAGCACTCTAGATTTGTGTGGGTTTCCCAATGCGATGTTCAAGAGGTCGATAGTGTTCACCAAGTTTTACGCACTAAAACCTATTTTTTTTAGAGGCCTAAGACAATTGAATGTCTTCTTAAGGAGGTGTAATGGAATAACATTGTTCCATGAAGTTATTTGCCATGTACTAAGCATAGTTGAGCTGACAAGCACCTTGTAATGAACTTTTCCTTCCAAGGTAAGAGGTGTAAATTGTGTACGTGCGCATACTCTAGTTACTCATTCTATGAGAAGAATTTTATCGTGTGGGCCTGACTTAAGAAGATAAACCTACTTGACTATATAGGATTGTTCTTGTCTTGTTCTATCGATCTATTGCTAGTGAGCTTTGTGGAAATATCTCCATTACCAATTGATTCATTTGAACACATTGCTTGTAAAATCATCAAAACACTCAAACAAACATTAAATATGGTTACATGAAAAGATTTTAAACCCTTTGAACACATTGTTATGCACTTGAAAGACATTGTACCTTTGTAAGCATTTAAGTATATCTATTTTTTATCAAAACAATATCTTTGTGTGCATCCTAGTATCATTGTCTATATCTTTGCACATTGTGTCAAAGTAAACATAGGTAACTACAATTTATCATTTTTGTCTTTTCAAAATATTGAGCTTTTGTGGAAAACATTTTTATTTTTGTAGACATCTTAGTGCTAGACAACTCATAATCAAGATCTTTATGTGGTAAAAAGAACAAAAGGTTAAATCAAATTTCAAAAATTGAACCTAAAAGAAACATTCAAAACTACTTGTGTTACTTGCTTCAAACAAACAAACAAACAAACAAGGAAATCCATGCTCAATATTATTTTTATCAAAATAATTTTTGGGTTATCATTGGACCAAATAATTGTTATCCATCAAACATTCAAACATTAAACAAGGTTCTTTATCAAAGTCACTTATAAATTGTCAAAAAAAATAAATCTTAGGTTGTCATTTGGAACAAAGATATCATATTCATTTAAAATCAAACATCAACCATCAATCAAGCATCACAATATTTTATATCAAAATAAACAACTTTAACATTTGGACATAAATCACTTAGGTCTGAATCCTTTATCATATCAACTAATTTAGCCTTATACTTGGAAATGATATTTTTTCAAGGTGTTTAGGTTGAATTAGCAAAATCATTTTATACAAACTCACTTTGGGGTCATGAGTCTAATCCCAAAGTAGTACGTTATAATCATCAAAAAACATCAATTATCAAAAAATAAAATCAAGCAATCAATGTCCTAAGTGTGGTATAAATCAAAAGTTTCATATCCTCCACTCATTCACATCAATCATTTCATCATTAATTCAAATCCAATCAAAACATCATTATTGAAAAAAAATTGAGGTAGCAAATACATTTCAAAATCATTTGTCTCAAACATCTTCTAGGATTGATACATTCCTTCATCATTCAAACATTTATCTTAGAGGTCTCAAAAATTTCATCTTGAAAACATGACAATGCCAATCACTTATCCAAACTCACATACATACAATTCATATGTAGGGTCATCATATCCTAAAAACTTCAATGACATAACAAATGTGGGTATACATAGTCAAAAATTTGGAGCACCTTGTAATATGATAGATGTAAATCAATGTCAAAACTTACCAATCTATCAAACAAACAATCAAGGTATGAATCTTTATCAAAACAACATTAGTTCACCAAATCAATGTATCCCAAACATGAACATGACAATCTCGAACATACCAAACATAAACATATCAAATATGAACATGTCAAATTTGCACTTGGTGAACAATGGGATGGATCCGTTCACACCTCAAAAAAATAAAATACCATATCAAAATCACAATCCTCAAAATTCATATCAAAATCAACCACATCAAGTGTCACACCATCAAGTAGTGTTACAACAACATCAAGGTTTTCAAAATCAATATCAAAATCCAAATCTACAACATCAAATTACCCTAAATTCACTTGCAAAAATAGTTGACACACTTCTCCCACAAACATCTCAATCTCCAAATCAATACATTCCTCATCAAATATTGATTTTAATCAAAAACAAAATACATCCTTACAACATCAAAATATGGCATATCAAACACAATCTCAACAATCACCTCAACCATAATAAATTTTGCAATCCAATAACACCACCATGCATGAATACACTCCTTTAGGGGAGTCGATTGAGGTGGTGTTAAACAAGCTAGTTCATGCTAAACTTATCACTCTTCCAAGAACATGTGCTTAAAAATCTATCTTCAACTTCTAATGGGATAAGGACAAATATTATTGTGAATATCATAGAGCAAAAGGTCATGAAACATCAAGTTGCATTCAACTCAAAAATATCATCCAAGACCTTATTAATAAAGGAGAAATAGTTGTTGAGGATAACATTCAAAATTCATCCACCAATGATCACATTGGCAATGTATCTACATCGCACAATGAGAAAATTGACATACATCAAGAAACTTTTCTAAAGTATGATCAAAATCCTTCACCAAGATCTAGCAATGATCCATTTCAAGAAATATTAACATCATTTGATCTCATGGTTGAAAACATTAACAATGTCTCCACCACACCTAATGAGAAAATTAACATAGATCAAGAATTTATTCCTAAGCATGATCAAAATCCTTCACCAATGTCTAACAATGGTTCCTTCCAAGATATATTAACATCATTCAACCTCATGGTTGCAAATATTGAAGAGATTCTTAATGTACCATTTGATCCAAACTCACTTGAAGATCATGAGATTCTTAAACCAATAACCATATCCAATGAAGAGAATATAAGCCAAAATCTACCATCTATGGACCCACATTTTGAAGCAATACAATAACCCTTTGAAAGAAATACTTTCTTTGAAATTGATCCATGTCAAGAACTTGATCCAAAGCATATCCAAGGTAACTCTGAAATTAGTCAAGATTAAGGATTCATATCGCCAAAATATTACAATGATATCCAAAGTTCTCCAAAAGAATACCAAATCCATATACCAAGCACACATACATCTACCCATGATATTCTTCCTTTGGATGGACACGTAGATGATCTTCAAAAACAAGAGTCTTCTATTATCAATATCATTATCAATGAGCAAGAGTCTCCTACTCTTGACATCCTTACAAATGATCAAGGCATAGCAAAATCCACATACATATCAGAAATTGATCATGAAGAAGACTTCTACATGGATTGTGAATCAAAAACATCCTTTTAAGACATCAAAAATTGCTCATGAGGAAGACCTCTACATAGATTTTGAATCCTTAACATCTCTTGAAGAACAATTAGACTCATTAACATCCCAAATTCAAATTGAAGACATTGAGTATGAGGATATCCAACATTATTAGAGCAAAGGGTTATGTTTATAGGAACATAATATCTCTGAATCAACAAAGATGATCAACACACTTGAGCAGGAAAATATTGGTTTTACATTAATCACATAATCTAAGCATGACGGTGATATTTTCATAATATTGGGGACAACTTTATCTAATGCAAGTGTCAACATGGGGAGCACAAAGAGTCCTTATAATGAAACTGCTACCAACACTCCAACCATTCATATCATGAATCGTCATCCACGCATCTTTCCACCCTCTAATTGGGACCAACCATAATAAAAAGGTCTATATCAAAGAAAAGAGAAAGTCATTGAAGCAAAAGAATCGACAAAGCAAAATGGACGAGCAAAATTCAAATGGATACCAAAGAAAAAAAAGGAAAATCACCATTATCAAAATCCATTAGCCAAAGAAACTATGGGGAAAAATTAAAAAATGGAACTTCATCCATCAAAAATGTCCACCAATACAAAAGAAGGATTCAAGAGCGACTTACAAGGTATATCAAGAAGTTGGTCCTAATCTAATCTCCATATCCACCCATAATTTATCATCATCCCAAGTTTGGAGAGTCAAAGATTCCAAACAAGTGACCAATCCATTTGCATCTCATATCCCTCAACGCATTCCATCATTCACTTCGACATCAATGATATCCAAATCTTGCATTGATTGTGTGTTGACAGTAACTCTTTATCATATAGGTTACATTCAAGCACTCATATCCTAGAAAATCAACTCCAAGTAGGATAATGTTTGCACATCATGACAGCAACAACATCTACATTAGCACCACCAGGTGGTTTGACACGAGCATAAATCTTCAAAAAATCAAGAAAATAGTAAAGAGAAAAATTATTCTCTAGTGAAAACCACTACCGTGGTGTTTTGGGCAAGTACCATGATGAAAACCTGGCTAACAAGCATCATGAGTATAATTGAGCATCTATGTGTGTCATTTTCAGGTGGAAGCATCTCATCCCCTCCATAATAAATCCAACATCACATCTATTTTATCTATAATACATCCATTCATCCATGATCTATTATCCTATCCATCTTCATCAATCTTCCAAATTATCTTGATCTTGACACAAACTCAACATATACTTCACACTTGCTTGTGGAAAAATCTTGACATGGGTCACTATCATTGATCATATCATGTGTATTCTAGCATTATCTGAGCCATGATACATTGTACAAAAGAGAATTATATTTCCACATATGCTATCTTATTGCAAGATGAGCCTTGACATTCTTCATGTATCCATCCATCCATTCACTATCCTAATCCATGCGTCCACCCATATCATTCCATACATTGCTAGACACTGGGGGCGGATACTAACATCTTGCTTTGGGAATAAGTATTGATCTATATCTTCTAACTCATGTGGTGATCTAAACATTTACAAACACAAAATCAAATTGGTTAAAACATTCATAAGCAAACATCCAAATCACTAGCCCATGACACATTTTGACAAATAAGATGATCCTTATCAGACACATCTTTTATCAAACATTGATCCAAACAATCAATATGAGTTGCATCTAATTTACACTTCAACATCACATCAAATCATTAGCTTGGTTTTTTCAAAAAAATCCCAAACAAATCACTAATATCATAAAGATCACCGATATCATTACATATCCATAACCACTCATCAACATCGTGTGAAAAATATAAAAGCATCCAAATCATCTTAAAATCCAAAAAAAATTGAAACATTTCAAAATCCAAAAAAACATCCAAATCATTTCAAAAATCCAAAACATCCAAATCATTGTCAAAAACTCAAAAACAACATCAAATATCTTCATAAAAATCCTAAACAACCTCATAACATTTGCAAATTCAAAAACATTCAACTATTCTAAAAAGCTCAAAACCACCCATCTCATCTCACTTTCACTCGTACTAATATTTCATTCACAATAAATTGATCATCATTCCCACCCTTTGGTGAAGCAAGTAGAAGCAAGTGCAACATTTAAGAAAGCAAACTTTAATGGAAACAAATTGTGAAGTCAAGGTTAATCTTCGAATGTGTTAATTAAGTTTATATCAAGATCCTGACCAGTTTAACACATTTGAAATCATTATCCAATGCATGTCCTAGGATATATCATTCCTACAATGGGCATCATTTTAGATATCATATAAGAACATCAAAATCTCTTTGGCAATAGATATGAATAACATTGAATGTTTGTTCATTTTAATCTTTTCCTACAATTTATCTTATTGGTCCATTTTAATGATTTCTCAATGATGTCAAAATGATTTAGAGAGAAAGGAATGGGGCATTGATCATTACTTTCATTTACTGTGAAATTGTTGAATATTCTTGTAATACAACCTCAAAAAATACTTATCTTGCATGTGTCAAGATAGTCTCAAGTAAACTAATGGCTAGGACATATTAGGTTCTTCATACCTTTTGTGTATTAGTCTCCTTACTTTGATGGCTTCATTCTTTCACATGACCAAACAAGGTTTTTGTATGTCAAGTATGAACAAGGATACTCCTATCTGATTGTAGAGTCAAAGCCCATGCATTAGATACAAAGCCACACTGGTTCCTAATACCTTGGTGCATCGTGTCTATTTTCTATATCAAAAATAAGGATTGCTATGATGAAAAGCATTATCTAAGAGAAAAAGAAAAATCATTTATCCCATCTCATCCCATATCCAATAAAGTTGGGTATAATTATAAGTTTATTGGTATCTTGATCAACATCATCATTCTTACTCTATCTAATCATTATTCCATCATTCTTCTATCTTATCATCCCATTCTTCTACTTCTATCTATATCATTCTTTTATCTCCACTAACATTTCTATCCAAGTATCAAATATATATGTGATATACATCAAAATATACATGAGGCTACCCATAGTTGATGAGTGTAAGCATCATGAAATTTGTCTACATAAAACATCTAAGCTTTCTAAGAATTATTTTTCATCCTCTGATGAGCATAACTCCTCTCATCATAACTCCTCTCATAATCTTATTGTGATCGCGATCAAAAAATTAGTTTTTTCACTTGATCTCTCGAGGGGGCAACATACCAGCATTCCTTAACTGTTGGGGCACAGTAGGACATCAGGAAAAGTCATAAAAAATTTCAAAGCATTCCTTAACCATTGGGGCATAATGGGGCATTAGGAAAAGTCATAAATTTTTCCAATCTTGATATAAGCAGTATCAGTTCCTTGAAGCAATACAACAGGTACCTCGCTTCAAAGGGGGGAAAAATGTAGACACCTAAAAAATTCCTGAGCATATTGCACATCCTGATTTCGCTTACTAACACTAGTTTCTCTCCTAATTCACCTATTTTTTCTATTTAATTAAATAATGTTAATTATTTAGTTAAATTCACCATATTCTCCTATTAATGGACTAACTCAGTCTATTTGGTTAATTCATCATTTCATGTTAATATTCCTCTCATTTGATTAAATAATGCAATTTTTTTGATTAAATGTCATTCTTCCCACTTGATTAAATATTTTTTAATTGTTTAATTAAAGGTCCTAATTCATCCACTTGCACAATTAAATGATTTTAATAAATTGTTTAATTCACTAATTTCCTCCAACTTCTCCAACTTGCACAATGAATATTCCCTTTTCGAATTCAAATAATCCCCTCCAAATGGAAATATGTATCACATGGCTTCCTAAAATTTAGGGAATTTGTTGAGTTTCTAATGGATTTTAGACCCTTGATCTAATCTTTGATCCATGCCTTATAGATTATCAACCACTTGACCCATCTTTGACCCATTTCTTCCTCTCTAATTCAATTTCATCCTTTAATCATCATTTTCCATCTTGACCATTGATCAATATCTCTCAAATCTATAAATACTTCACCACTTAACATGAATTGATCCACAAGCCTTCAAGAAAAGTTATAATCTTGAATTGATGACTCCAATGGAGCAATTTGAGAGCATCTTGTAAATCAACTTCATCAATCTTCATCATCAAATCTTTTGCACAACAATGGATAATGCATAAACTGATCCATCCACATCCACTCATTATGCATCAATCCACAATGGGATTGAGAGGTTTGCATAATAGTTAGATTCATTTGCTTTAATTCTAATTTTATTGTTTTAATTTGAATCTCTTTATTGTGTTAATCAAATTTCATTAAGAATATGTCTTTGATTGATCATTATATTGTTTAATTTGCTTTGTTACATATTGGCACACCCCACCCCATACTAGGTATTTGTATTTTATTATTTGTAATCATGTTATTTTCTTCTACTATATTACCATATTTATGAATCTATCTCATCCATGTATCAAAATTCTAAGTTGCCACACCTTGCCTTTAAGTATCATACATGCTTTGCGAAACCTTCCATTAAAATATTGAGTGTTGTTATAAATATTTGTGGTAAAGAAACTTTTAATATTGAGGAAGGAAAGGGGTTAAGATTTTAGACATGACATATTTTGATGCAGGAGCATCCATGCTTGACAGGCTATCCTCATCAACCAAAATAATTTTATTTTATTTTGTTTAGTAGATTAATATTTTGAGTGGAATAATGTTTGAAATAATTGAAATAATGTCATTTATCTTGCAAAATGAGTTGACAAGTTTTCATGAGCTTTTTGGTGAATTTCATGTCATTTCGGTGGCATCTCCTAGTGACCCTTCGCCTATCCAAACTTGGGAATTGGAAATGGGAGGCATATGTGGATGCAATAAATTATTTATGAAAAAAAAAAATCTTCAAATTTGGGCACTTAGATTGGGAGTTAAAAATATTTGAATTTGAAAGGCATATTGTGGAGATAGTGGTATGACAAGAATCTCTTATTTTGAGAAAAAATTCATAACATTGTAAGAGCACTTTCTCTTTGTCTTTTCATGAATTTCAAAGCCAATTTGGAGGAAATATGGAGGATAGGTCATGCCATTTGGGAGGGCAATGATCCCAAATGAAATGAAATGTCATTTCATGTTGTGCAAAAAAATATCAAGTATTTTCATTTCATTTTAAGATTTGGGGGGGAGGATGAAGAATGTGGGTTGGAGGAAAAGGAGATAGTTTTCAAATTTGAAGACTATGTTTTGGTAGCATTTTTTTTTTGGGCATGAGAAGGTGAAGACAGCGGCAAAGAGGTCCTTTCAGACCATGTTTGAGGATTGATTTAGTGGAAGATTGATTTTGAAGCTACAGGATGAGGTTTTGGGGAGATAAAGATAGGAGAGCTTGAGGAAGGCTTGTGGAAGCCATATGTTTCTATACTACACCATTGTTACAGGTCTAAGATCATACCTAAATCATATTGGGATTCTGTAAGAGGAGCCAACAGGCTTGGCCTATTGTTTTGTAATGTTGTTTTAAATTTTAATGAGAATTTCTATGATTTTGCTTGCATAAATTGGGTGTTAGATAAATCCTATTTTATGATGTATAAATCAAATTGGTGAAGGTTGATTATTGGTTTAAATATCAGTTTTGAGACTAATTTTATCAGCCCAAGAGGCTGCAATATTGGTAAAATCAATTTGGAGAAGATTTTGTTGTTGTTGTAGGCGGTTTTGAATGAACAAACTAGTGTTCATGTTACAGATTTTAAAATCTGATTTATTGCATTTCCAATGAATTTTATTTTGTTGAGAGTAGTTGTATGACAAAGGGGGTATGTTTGTTATCCTCTTCATCAATGGTATCAAAGCAGGAGTTCCTGAGTGTGCAAGTAGAGAGCCAAACATGTTGCAGTTTGCACCAAGACCTAGGGATGGCATGTGTGTAGAAAAATCATCGAGTGTGAGGCAGTCTATACTTGAGAGGTTGAAGATTGAGGGTGTGTGACAAGTGTTTAATGAAATGTCAAAGAAGAAAGGAAACAAATTTGTCATAGTTGTGTATGCAGGTGAACATGAGGGAGAGAATACTATAGAAGTATGCTTTGAGAATAGCATGAAGAAAGATGCTAGTGTGAAGAAGAGTAGAGAAAATGAGTGTTGCAACCCAAGAGAGAAGGATGATTTACTCATTCAGATTGAAAGAGAATGGGATGAACTTATTGCAGGGGAAGCAAAAGTTGCAGTAGTGGAGGATACTGAGGTAAAATTTAATTTTGATAAATGTTTTTATGAAGATGAATGTGATTATAATGAAGTTGTAGCAGAAGAGAGTCCTTTGGAGGACACAAAAGAAAAAGAGAGAATATTTATTGATGAAGATTGTAGAAGTAGAGGCAGAGTGGAATGCATTGATTGCAGGTAGAGCAAAAGTTGCAATAGAAAGTAATGAGGTAAAATCATATTTTAATGTGAGATTTGATGAGGTTGAGAGTGATGTTGCAAAAAGTAACGAGAAGGTAAAAAAATTTCTTATTAATGATTTTCATGTTTAGTTGGATAATTTAGTGAATTCAAATGAGATAGTTCAGGAAGAATTTGCTAGTGATGATTGGTATGTAGAGAAGGATTTGTATGGTGTTGCAGAGTTTAGTGCAGATGCATTTTGGTGGTGGCGGTCGGACTATGGTGGGTTGAATCCCATAAGATTAGAGGAGAATGTGAGTTATACTAGGAGGATTTTTTTATTTTATGGTGGAATTGATTCCACATTTAGGAGTTTAGTGTAGAGTAGAGTTGTCAGAGAAGGAAGCTTGTTCTAACTAGATCTGGAAGAAAAGAAAGAAGAACGCATTGGAGGTACCAATTTCAGTAATGGAGTTTGTTGAGGGTTGTTTACAACCTAAAAGGATGGTTCTACCATTCAACTCCATTTTGTGAGACTAAGCTCACAAATTTTTTCTACCTTGGGTGTTTGATGTAGGAGCATCCATGGTTGACAAGCTATCATCATCAACCAAAAGATTTTTTATTTTTTTTGTTTAGTAGATTAATATTTTGAGTGGAATAATGTTTGGAATGATTGAAATAATTTCATTTATCTTGAAAAATGAGTTGACAAGTTTTCATTAGCTTTTTGGTGAATTTCATGTCATTTCAGTGGCATCTCTTAGTGACCCTTCACCTACCCAAACTTGGGCGTTGGAAATGGGAGGCATATGTGGATGAAATAAATTATTTATGAAAAAAATATTTTCTTCAAATTTGGGCACTCAAATTGGGAGTTAAAAATATTTGAATTTGAAAGGCATATTGTGGAGATAGTGGTATGACAAGAATCTCCTATATTGAGCAAATTGTCATAACAGTGTAAGAGCACTTTCTCTTTGTCTTTTCATGAATTTCAAAGCCAATTTGGAGGGAAAATGGAGGATGGGTCATTCCATTTGGGAGGGAAATGATCCCAAATGAAATGAAATGTCATTTCATGTTGTGGAAAAAAATATCAAGTATTTTCATTTCATTTTAAGATTTGGGGGGGGGGGGGATGAAGAATGCGGGTTGGAGGAAAAGGAGATAATTTTCAGATTTGAAGACTATGTTTTGGTATAATTTTTGTTGTAGGTGTGATAAGGTGAAGAAAACAACAAAGAGGTCCTTTAAGACCATGTTTTAAGATTGATTTAGTGGAAGATTGATTTTGAAGCTACAAGATGAAGTTTTGGGGAGATGAAGATAGGGGAGTTTGAGGAAGGCTTGTGGAAGCCATATGTTGTTGTACTACACCATTTTTCTAGGTCTAAGATCATACCTAAATCATATTGGGATTCTGTAATGAGGAGCCAATAGGCTTGGCCTATTGTTTTGTAATGTTGTTTTAAATTTTAATGAGAATTTCTATGATTTTGCTTGCATAAATTGGGTGTTTAGATCAATCCTATTTTATGATGTATAAATCAAATTGGTGAAGATTAATTTTTAGTTTGAATATCAGTTTTGAGACTAATTTTATCAGCCCAAGAGGCTGCAATATTGGTAAAATCAATTTGGAGAAGATTTTGTTGTTGTTGTAGGCGGTTTTGAAGGAACAAACTAGTGTTCATGTTGTAGATTTTAAAATCTGTTTTGTTGCATTTTCAATGTATTTTATTTTTTTGAGAGTAGTTGTATGACAAAGGGGGTATGTGTGTTATCCTCTTACATTATATTTGGTAAAAAGTAAATTTTGATGATTGGTATGTAATGGTGAAAATTGCATATCCATGCTCTTTTCCCTTATGTTTTGGGATTGCTTTGATTAGAGTGTCCTAAAAGCAATTACTAGCTTCCAAATGGCATATTCTTGCATGAATTTGACTATAATATTGAATCACATCTCTGTCCCTAAATATTTGATCTTGATCCCTAGCCTACCATTCACCACCTTGGATTAAATTCTCATGTACAAAATTGATCTAGACTACTTTCTTACTTGTCTATTTGAACCTCAAACTTTGAGAATTTTGATTTTAAATTTAAACATTACCAACCAATTCACTAAATGTTATGAGCCAACCTAGCACATGTTTATTTTGGTTTGTGTGGTATGTTGTATTTAAACACATTAATTCATTCACTTTGAAATCATATAGGAACATGCTAGGGCTATCCAAAGGAATTATTATGAAGTATTTGTGAGAACATTCTAGCAACATTATTGAGTATCCCATTATCCTAGGTCCATTGCATGTTTTCTTTTTGTTCTTAATCTCGATTCATTATTGTTGAATTAGTGCAAGTAAGGGTCTAATTGAGTAGATTCCCTCGAGGTGTTTACAAACACCATTAGTTTCTTACTGAACTCAAATATTAGAAGATTGAGATAAATCAATTCTAATAATTAGTTTTCTACCAGCTCATTCATGCATGTATAGGTTCAATTTCATGCACATGATCATTTTTGTACTTGTAGATTTGATCTCATTCATTCATTCACTTATAGATTTGATATAGACAAATTATGAGAATGATCCAATTTAGATATTATTATTCTTCTTACAATGCATCTAAGAAATCACAATTCTAAGTTGTGATTCAAAATATATTATCAAAATAATAGACAATTATATATCAACCTCTAAAATTAACTAAATAATTTAATTTCAATTTATTTCTATTTTTTTATTTTTGGTACATGATTTGTCACAACTCTCAATTAAATTAATTGAATTATTTTATTTGTTTTATTCATTAATCGTAGTTTAGTAAAAAAAAAATCTAATAAAATAATAACGTTTTTAATAAAGTAATAATTTATATTTTATTTTTTAAATATTAAATATTTATAAGATAGGCTTCTTATTTAACATGCTATAAGATAACAAATTAAATTGTAATTAGATATAGATATATTTCAACTCAAATAATTATAAAATTAAAATTTTAAAAGTATTAATAATCATAAAAAATATTTAAAACTATATAATTAAATTTTAATAAATTAAAAAATGTCAAATTTATATAAAAATAGTGCAAAATATATTTAAACACCACTATTACAAGTCATTTTTATTAAGAAAAATAAAAAATAATCACTTGATTACTTATTTCAAGAATATAAATAATTGTTTTAATATTTTGAAATATTCTCTATATACAAATAAATAAATAATCTGCAATTTTTTTATCTCAATTCAAATTAATTTATCACTATAATTTTTTTTATAGTTGGGATCCATGTAATTATATTTTACTTAAGTCTGTCGGGTAGTGGAGTTGGCTTGGGCCGTGGGTTTGCTCTCCATAGACCTCGGGTTTAACCCCCTGCTCTCGCGGTTGACCAGTGGATCTGTATGCGGGCTATGACATCCACCCACAAGGGGCTAGTCTCATGCCAACTCGCCCCAGGTACCCAAGGTATGGGTTGCTAGGCCGCTGGATTGAGTAGCAGGGACACCTCTGCTGCATAAAAAAATATATATTTTACTTAGTTTTACACTAAATTTAGTGTATTGGAAATAAGGTGACATTTTTAAGTTAATATATTATTTTTTTATTATATAAACTTATTTTATAATAAAAGTCTTATAAGGGTTTACATACACACATTTTTTACAATTTAATAGTAAGATTATTTTATTTTATGTTTTTTATACCATTTATTTTAATTAAAGATATGAAATTTTCACATGTCATAATTTAAGAGTTTGAATGTTTTTTGATTTGATTATGTGAGTTTATTTTTATCAATGTTACAAATCACATTCCATGATCTATTATGAGGATGAAGAAAGTAAATAGCACTACATGATTTATTTCCATCAATCTCACTCCATAATCCATCATCAAGATGAAGAAAATAAATAACATCTCTATGTTGTTTAGTTTCTTCATCTTGATAATGGATCATAGAATATAATCCAAAATATTGATGGATATAAATTCATATAATCAAATTAAAAAACATTAGAACTATCATTCATTTTGTTTAAATAAATATTATATATTTATTTTTAAATATTATTTAAGTATTTTAAAATAAATTTATTTAAATTTTTTTTAAATAGATTTTTTATAAAATTGCTTTCTATTTAGAATACTCTATTTATTTATTTATTTTAGACTGCAAGAATTGGTCGAGTATTCGTCCCCCTATAAATTGTAGTGCGCTGGTAAACTTTTTTCATGTGACTGGTGGTGTTGGTGCACATGAACTCTATTTTTATTTTGAATTTTATAGAAATATATAAAATTTACTTTAGATTTAGTTTGATGAATAATATAGCATCATGTTAATTTATACTTCTTTGTTGTGAGTTTTATTTATATATTAAGTAGTTTTTTTTAATTTTAATTCATTCTTAATTTAGATTTAATTTAATGTATGTATTAAATTTTATATGATATTATATAGATAATTTATTTTACAAAATAAATATATATTTTCCTATAATTTATAGTCTTGTTTTTAGGTTGTCTTGAAGTCTCTTATATATCTCTTTAGAGGGATACATTTTTTTTATATATAGACATCTAACATGATTTAGTTGTTGTGATCCATCCTTCTCACCTACCTAAGTTGTCTTCAAGGAGTTGTGTTGTAAATTTATATTATTACATCTTAGGTGTATTTATCTTTCTTACATGGATGTTAGATGATATTATGTATTTATTTTGAGATGTTATTGTAGGCATCATTTTAAAATCTGCAAACAACTAAACTTCAAACAATGGGTTAGTGCCTTGCAAACTCTATCAAAATACCTCTATGAAATACATTGCAAATGCTTTCAAAATGCCACATATGATGATAAAAAGACTAAAGCATTATGAAAACCAAAAGCAAGCTACCTATCCCATAGTTGGATTGGTGTTATCCTTGATCAAAGCTCAAGATGGTAAAATGCAAATGAAGATGATGGATTGAAATGGACAAGATCAAATCTCAAATGAAGAGAGTAACCTTGCATAAAATTGTGGATCCATGAATTCTGAGAGATAAGATGGTGAATGTGGGACTAAAGATCCTCCAATGAGAAATGACACTTGTCATACAATGGTTGTGCAAGATTTGGGAAGAGTGCCCAAGAGGGGGAAATTTTGAATTCAAATTTGCAATAAATTTTGAGAGGGGGACAAGAAAAACAACAATAAATGCCATGTTTGACTTGTCATGTTGAGGGAAAATGAGGTTTTTAATAAATCAATAAAATTGATTTATTGTGCAAGTGGGGATATCTAGATAATGCAAGTGGAATGTGATTAACATTTAATCAGGGTTAGATTAAATAGGTGATGATTATGCTGATTTAATGCTGATTAGGTGATTTGACTTTTAAGACTTTGATAATTGATTTATTTGAATTAGAAAATGATGGAATATGATTTAGGATTTGATTTAAATGAAGTCATGATTTATTTAATTAAATGGATGATGCAAGATGAAGGTTGAATGATAATGTTTATTTGATAAATGAGATTATTTAATGAATGGATGAAAGTGATGAATGGATCTAATGCGACATATAGCTCAATTGATAAATGATCCTGATCAAATGCAGAATGTTAGTTTTGCATGTCTACAGTTATTTAAATATTTTGGGATTGAGTTTACTTTATTGCTTGATTTTTTCTAGATAAACTTTTGAAAAATCATACTTTATTTCTATTCAAAATACTAAAGTTCTTATTTTCATCTTCTTTTATATTCTCTAAAAAATGCAACCTCGTTGCATTTTATAAAAGCACATAAACTCTCTTTAAGCTTAATTTGATGAATAAATTAACACTATTAATTTATACTTTCATGTCTATAAGTTTTATCTATACACATAGTTTTTTTTAATTTTTATTTGTTTCTAATTTTGTTTAATTCAACATATGCTTTGAACCTCACTTTCTTCCCTATCCCCATAATATTTGAGCTTCTCATTTGTGGGAAAGAAAGTATGAATTAAACATCAACCACAATAAATATTTTTTATAAATTTTAATTACAAGAACTATATTATGCTATTGTCCAAATATTTTAATCTAAAACAATCTTAATTATCGATTATTATAATCTATATAAAATTCAAAATTAAAGGAAACTGATATATCTCTATATATAATTTGTAACAACCCCGGTGTTATACTCAGTAAAATTCCCAACATTTCACGCTAAGTGAATATTCTATGATGTCATGACATAGCAATAAATTATTTTTTTTCCAATAATGTAAATTGCATGCATAATTGAAACAACACTATTTCAAACTTTCATTGTATTTCATTGTAATTTCACAAATCTTCCAAATACATAAATATCATATTGAATGAACTCAAGTATATCATTCATGATTACATCCTTCTACAAAAATGAGTACATGATATGTTCATAGATCCTCTGAGCTTCATCTGGCAATAGCTATATAAACAGGTCCTGATGTCCCCGCATCGGTGCATACATTTTGAATGTCCCTTCTCGCTAGTGCAAAAATTCTAGTTGTCCCCGATACTGGTGTACACATCTGCAAACCCTGGCCGCCAACTAGTGAGGAGAAGCATCACTGAAGCACCTTTTTGCCAACCACAAACTCATATGCGGTCCCCCGTACATCTATCAAAGATAGATGGCCCTACCCTTCAATGAAGAGATTGGTTGGAGAACCTCGTATCCATAGCCTATATGAGCTTAGTGTTGTGTTCCAAAAACTAGAACCTAATCATATGGTAGCTACTCCTACAAGTATGAAAATCCTGATCTAGAATACAAACAAGGAACACGGTGAATCCGAACAGTGTAAACAGTGGCTCCTTACACTACTTTGGCCAAAGTGTTCTCATTCAGTACTTCGAATGAAGGTCATCTGATTCACATACACCTTTATAGCTCGGTTTGGATCCTGACCATTCATATACTCTATATAGTTAATTTCCTTCTCTAGGTAATCCCTAACCTCATAAATAGCCTATTTCTCTTTCAAAACCCTTCTATGATATCTTATGGATATTTCCATATTTGGTATAAGCTTTCCTAGTCCACGAGTTAACTTAACATAGACAATCCATCCACTACAAAAGACAATCTAGTTCCAAGTGTAACTCTATAATCTAGAGAGTAGCTATATAAGCTTCTTCTATTTATGGACTAATTATTCATAAATGATCAACTCTAGTCAGTACTATATCATACTAATAAGTGGTTCCCATAAAAGACAATAACCACATTAGTGATTGACCTCAATCAAAGCATAATTGTAGCAATAGATGCTTCTCTTTGAGAGTGTCCACCTTTTAGTAAAAGAGCTAATCATAGTAGAGTCTTGTCAATAATATGACTTCATTTCAAGAGTGTAAAGTAATTAACCAAGTAACTACTTTAACTCACTAGGTGCCCCACCTATGTTTCTAATCATATAGAATTCCATAAGCTCAAGTGGTTTACTCACCCACATGGGAAAATCTCAATCTCAATATTCCCTTCCCATTCTTAGGATTAACAATCCTAGGAGTAGACACTAGCTATCTGAGTTAAATCAATAACCTAGTGTGAAATAAGAGGGATTCGCTGCACACGGGTATCTCCTTTCTCGAGAGATCACCAGGGAACGAACTACCCTTATACACCTCAAGATAATAGATTGGAAGAATAATAAATAAATAAGATTTTGTTATGCTTCAGAAAAAACTACAATAGCCCTGAAAGAGCAAAACCAAGAGATTTTTGTCTCAGAAGAAGGAGCTCTTGGCCAAAAGACGTCAGCGCAGTTCCAGGACACTAGTGTGGCGCGTTGTTGTCTAAAGGATGTGCTAGTGTCCCAAGCAATAGAGAACTTAGAAACTCAAACAGATAAAAATAATCTTTACTTCTAAGCTCAAGGGTGAGTCGTACTGAACTATATAACTAATCAAAAAACTAGAAACTGAAATGAACACAAGGATGTTTAGAGAAAGCTTACCTTCCTCTGGACGTCTGAATCTTCACTCCAAGCTCCTTTTCATGACCTACACACAAAAGAACGAGAGGAAAGTTGTTGGGTGGTTGTATAGGGGTTTGCCTCAGTCAGACCCCGCTTTGGTGTTCCCACCTCCACGAACAACCAAGTTGGAAAGGAGTACTAAAGAAGTAAACAAAGTGTGGTGAAAGCAAAACTCGTTCAGGAGTAGAACTCGCACCACAAGAAGCGTGTGGTGAAAGAAAAACCCACTCAGGAGTAGAACCCACACCACAAGATGATAAATGAGCAAATGTGAATGGAAAGTGAAAGAGAAAGCATTACCCACGGGCCTAGGCCCTCTCCGGAGCACACGAACGCACCGTTGAGTGCTTGCATGAGAGTTGTTGCTACTGTTGGGAGGACCTTAGTTCGACATGGCTTCGCTTGTGAGAGCACTGCTATCAAAGATGAGAAGATCTCAAAGCTGGAGCAAGTGATGAAAAAGCTTGTGTGATGTATTCCAACCCCCAAATCAGAGCCAAAAAGGGATTTTTATGCTTGCAAGGGTGGAAAAGAGCTGTTACTTTCATAATGTAACCGCCAGGACACGTGTCTCAAGGGTCAATATTCTAGATTCCATGTTTTGAACTCGGGAATCCACCGGGATGCTAGTGTGTCACACATGTGTACAGAGCCTAGATTCTCAGAAAACATGTCGCCAGGCTTCTGTCACTCAGCCACAAGTCTGCATGGAGTCAGAATCACGAAATTCTGACCATGGGATTTTGTCATTAATGTCTCAAGGCGTCATAAATGCTAGGAAAAAATGCCAAAATGTGGAATCGCCCCTAGGTGCAATTCTGCAACATTGCATTTTTCCCCCACTTTAGTGGACTCGATTTTGAAAAAATTAGCCTCACTAAAGTAGAAAAGAAAAAAATTCATCTAAATTTTGAATTTTACAAATTTGCATGCCAACAGAGAGAGACCATAGCAGCAACTGAAGTTGAGCTAACCGGTACTAAAGGTGCCCCCAACACCCGAGCTTAACAAACAACGTCAAAATGGTCGTGAAAAATTATTCAAAGAATTAACTTACAAAACTCAAATTTTGGGTCAGCTTCGAAAAAATCAGAAGAAAGCTACTACGGAGAGAGGAATGATCAAGAAAAAGTCATCAATTTGGAAGAAAAATATGATCAAGAGACAACCTTATGCCCCCTCTCGAGTTTTCCCCCAGCCCAGTGGGGAAAATTCAGGAGAAATCAAGGGGCCACAAGCTCTAGGAAAAATGGGCCCCAGGGGGCCTATATATACCTAGGTGGGCCCCTAGAAGGGTCATTTTCACTATTCACCGCAAGCAAATTGTTGACTTTTGTGCGAGAAAAGTTAGCAAAATGCCAAGCAGGAGAGAGTATGAGGTGTCGAGGTTGGAGCAGCTACGTCAAGACATCGTTGAGGGTCATGAGGTGGGCCAGGTAGGCCACAAAACCTCATTTTTCATGATTTTTAGCTCATTTTTAGGAATTTTTCCATCGGCGAGGTACGCAAGCGTCTTTTTTCTACACCCTTGTCTGACATCTACGTTGTCATCTCAGATAAGTGTCGGGGTCTCATATGTGTACTTTCATCTTGAAGATGTGTTGTCATCTTCGAGGTGACCATGGCAGTCAGGGATGCATGCGCAGCGCGCAGACGTCTGCACGACGTGCATAGGTCCTAATTATTTTTTTGTTTTCATGCAAAATGTCAATGTTCTGACTCATATTTTTTGCTACTTTTTTCTGAAGTACCCAAAGATTTGAGAGCATCTGGGAGGGCGAGCATTCTGACTCATCCATGAGCAGAGGGATCGTCTACCGAAGGACGAGGTCACACTTCTAGAGTGGTTCAATCTCTGGCACGTGTTTACCATGCCAGAGATGAGATACCATGAGAGGATGCTGACAACCCTTATGGAGCAGTGGGACGCCACCACGTCATCTTTTCAACTGCCTTGTGGAGAGATGACCATCACACTTGAGGACGTCTATCGGATCCTTGCGCTACCCATCTATCGACGACAGGTGGCTCTCGATGATACACGATCAGCGCAGGAGCAGATGGAGGGGGTCCTCTACTGCACAAGGAGGACCGATGACAATGATGACACTGGTCATATCTACACGCACTGGTATGACCATGCAAGGACCACTACACCATTGCTCTGTCGAGTCATGGTCGTGGCCATTGCCTTTTGGATCACAATTGATGGGTGAGGCTCGCACCTACACGGGGGACTCGTCCACACTGTCAAGGATATGGTAGAGCATAGGACCATTTTTTCCTAGGGGCGCAGCATGCTAGCGCACCTTTACTAGGAGCTAGGCCGATAAGTGCATTACGAGTATCATAGCCTTACAACATGCATACGTTTGCAGGGGTGGGCCTTTTCCCACATCATGTGCACCCAACAAGTTAGTTTTCCCCAGTGATGACTGTATCGGATTCCCATGGCCCACTGGTATAACATGACGGGCCAGTGGAGATTCAAATATTTACAGTTTTGGCAATTACAGTTCGACACTCTCACTGTGGACAGGGTTCAGTGGAGACCCTACCAATTTTTCAGATGGGTGGAGATGTCAGGTACCTGAGGAACCTACAGTGGGATTACTTTTTGATCAAGTGGAGGTATTTTGTTATAGTACCCTACTAATAGATTCGGATCATATGGCAGCATGGCCAACCTCAGATGATTCTAGCAGACATGCCCACCTATACTAGGGCCCATAAGAGTGCAGCAAGGGTTGGGGACCACTCTCATCCCACTATTATTGATATTGTCCCCTCAGATGATGATGAGCCCGACCATGATCTACCCCCTGTAGCAACCGTGGATGATGTCGAGGTAGCGGTTGATTTTGCACAGTGGTGGGAGAGGCATCATCCTACTCCTATGTTCGAAAAGGGTTCCCCAAGAAGGGACCTTGGTCCATAAGAGGACTTACCACCCTAGTCACTGCAAGATAAGAGGAGAGGTCGACAGCAAGCCGACAAGGAGAAGGCACCACAAGAGGAGGAGGCAGTACCACCGAGACCGAGATGGTGGAGGAGGTTAGACCCCCCACTAGCTACCCCTATCTCCTTGGCACCACCAGCTTCTACTGTAGTCGCGGCGACACTAGTGTCACCAGGAGTGGCCACCGATTTCAATGGCATAGGTCCAAGCACCGACCCTCACCCTAACCCGACATGGCATCCAGGGGACCCAAGTATACGGGATATGTTGTTTGTGTTTCCATGCTTTCAGTTTTCTATTTATGATATATGTATATATATGCCATGTGATACTGATACCTCTTTATTTCTCTATGGTTGCATAGGACGCTAAGGATGGACTGGGCTTATGGCTCAATGTATTTTAGAGGTTGTCCCCATTGTGCCGATTTAGGGGTCAGTCCTCAAAGCTTACTGGTCAGCATCTGCAGGATGTCATGCCCCCAACTTCAAGCCAGTTGCGCACCTGAGGACTGCCTATGAGGAGCAGGGCGCGGAGATCATCCAGCTCACTGCGGAGCTGACGATCATTTGGGGATAGCGCAACCAGTTGTCGGGGGAGTTGTGGATGGTGCTCACCAAGAAAGACACAACAGTGAGGAGGGATGATGTCATCGAGCAAGCGTGTGACGCCCTCCAAAGTCGTCTCGATGACCTCGATGGGCAGTCGACAGCTGTGATCCCGGTAGATGTTCAACAACTGTGGGACCAGTTGAGGCAGGTGAAGCTGACGATATCCTCCCTATAGCGGGAGATCAGGGCAATGTGGGTAGCTTTTTTTGTATCATACTCCCACCATTCACACCCCATGACCACCGTTTAGCCCCTCCCTAGGGTTCCAGAGTGTCCACTAGAGTCGGAGGGCTCTGGGAGTCATGCTTCGCAGTGATTAGAGGCATCATCATCAGTTTTGTATCTCATTTTTGTAGTGAGATACATATACATTCATAGATACTTGTAGATCTTTTGTATAGACATATATTCAGCAGCCACTAATTTTTTATTGTAGTGGCCTGATACATGTACATGAAATTTGATACATACATGCATATATATATATGGATACATTGATTCTGATTTCATGGAATTGTTCATTTGGATGTGTATATTCTTCATTTTTCACGTATGTTTATGCTATGGATGTTATATGCTCATGTGGATGTATACTTACATTAGATGCTAATATGATTTAATAAACACACATGGTTTTATGTTAATTAAATACAATGATGATATAATGGTTTTGATAAACGTAATGTGATGCATGGTCACACACACACACGTGGTCATTAACAACACAAAAAATTTCATAATGTGTTAATGAATAATGTCAATATATGTAGTGCTACTGCACTTTTGTAGAGAGAACACCACATAGATGATACATAGAACACTACACATAGTATCGATGAAGATGCATCACATTAATGGGCTCTTTTAAAGGCATTCCATCCATAGATGACAATCCATAGGTACCTGAGCCATATACAGAGATCACAATGTAAGGGCCTAACCAATTGGGACTAAGCTTTCCTCTCTGATCAGGTGGTGCATTTACATTTCTTTGGTTTTCACAGAGAACTAGATCTCCTATTTTAAAAGTCCTAGGAAGCACACCCTGATTATATTGCCTAGATAACCACCGTTGATAAGCTTTAAGATGTTTGAGGTCCTATAAACGGCACTCATCGAGCATCTCTAGCTAATGCAAACGGTTAACTCGGTAGGTTTCATCATCAATTAACCCTTTAAGGGAAACCCGTAAAGATGAAATTTCCCACTCCAAAGGCATAATAGCTTCGACACCATACACGAGGTTATAAGGCATTGTTCTCATAGCCGTACGAACACTCATGTGATAGGCCCACAAAGCGTACATCAACTAGATATGCCAATCTTTACCATGCTTATTAATCGTCTTACGAAGAATAAGCTCAAGAGTTTTGTTCGACGCTTTTGCTTGACCATTAGATTGTGGATAGTATGGTGTGGAAAACCTATGCTGGATATGGAATTTTTTGAGGAACTACTTCACTTCCTTGTTCTTGAAAGGTGTACCATTCTAAAAAAAGCGTAGTGAGCAATCCAAATTGAGAAATGATGTTGTTCGTGAGGAAACTATAGATAGCTTCAGCATTCGTGGATCGGAGTGGGATAGCTTCGACCCATTTCATGAAGTAATCTGTAGCGGTAATGATAAAGGTATTTCCTTTGGAAGAAGGAGGTGATATTTTTCCAATAATATCCAACCCCCATTTTGCAAACGGCCAAGGGGAAGTTTGATTTTGTAATTCTTGGGCAGGTGCATGAATAAGATGACTGTGTTGTTGACATTGGGGGCATTTCTTAACAAAATTGAAGGAATCTCGTTCCATCATTTTCCGATAGTACCCCATGTGTATTAGTCTTCTTGCCAAGGATCTACCACCAAAGTGTCCACCCTCAGAGCCCGCATGGGCTTCCTTAAGGGCAAGGGGTATTTCTGCTTTAGTGAGACACTTGAGAAGCAAGCCATTATAGGCTTTTCTATAAAGGATATCAGACAGAATAACATAGTGAACCGAAAGCTTTCTTACACGAGTGCGATCATTCTTTGTTGCATCATCGGGAAAGTTTCCAGTCTTTAGGTAGTTATAGATACCAAAAAACCATTATCTAGATTCCACATGGGAACATACAAGGGACTCGGCTTTAGGTTGGTTGGGAACCGTAGGGGTCCGCAGGACCTGAACCACGAAGTGGTATTCTTTCGTATCTTCTTCTGAAGGTACCAAGGAAGCAGTGCTTGCCATGGCATCAACATGTCTATTTTCTCTCCTAGGGATGTTGTCCATCGTGAAAGAGGAGAATTGTTTAATTAAGGACAAGGAAAGGTCTCGATATCGAGACAACTTACTTTGCTTGGCTTGATAGGTCCCTACTACCTAGTTCACGATAAGTTCAGAATCACCTAGAATACGAAGACATTTGATTTTTAGAGCAATTGTGACACGTAAGCCAACAATAAGGGCTTCGTACTCAGTGATATTATTGGTGCAAGGAAAATTTAGTCGAAAGGATAGAGGAACCAGTTTACCTTCGGGGGATAGCAAAACCACACCAGCTCCATAACCAGTTTGACACCTCGATCCGTTGAAATACATTTTCCATTCAAGGTCATGATTAATTAAAAAAATATTTTCATCAGGAAATAAATCCAACCCTAGAAAGGAGTGATATGAGGGAGTGTCTTCTAGTTGATCTGCAACTACTTGACGCTTTATTGATTTCTGAGTAACGAAATTTATGTCAAACTCAAAAATTAGCACAACCCATTTCACTAATCTCCTAGCCAGGTCAGTGCTAGAGAACATATTCTTTAAGAGATCCATTTTTACTATGACTTGTGTTTCAACATGGAGGAGATAGTGCCTCAACTTCTGCATGGCGAAGACGAGAGAAAGGCATTGCATCTCCATGGAGGAATAAGGCCATAGCATTGGTGGTCAAAGATGGAATACAATTCTTGACAGTAGATATAGTCAAAGCGCAACCGATAGCGGCCAGTTCACATAGGTGAATGCCTTCTGGGTCTGCTTTAACTGTAATTACTCAATTATTTGCAACGAACTTCAAAGAATGATGTAAAGTAGAAGTCATTGCACCCATAGCATGGATCTAGGGTCTCCCTAAGAGGAGGTTATACAGTAAGGGGTCAGGCATCACATAAAATAACGTGGGTAAGGTAACGGGACCTAGCTGCAAAGGTAGTATTATCGTACCTAGAGCTTCACAGCCGACGTTATCGAATCCACAAATGTACAAGGAGGAAGCTGCTAAAGAAGATGAATCAATCTTAATTTTAGGTAATAGGTCTATACCACAAACATTGAGAGTTGAACCAGTGTCAACGAGGGTGTGCCTAATACCGATATTATTAACATTGACTATAATCATCAAAGGCTCTACTTGCTTCTGCACATTCGGAGGCAGGAGTTCTTGTGTTGGAATGTGATATTCGACAAATCCACATGAATATGAGCCAACAACACATTAACATCTACGGGCCTAGCGGAGGCAGGCAAGAGAATCTTTTGTAAAGCTTCCTGGAGCATCTCCTGATAAATCGGAGTGGTTTGAAGCAAGTCCCAAAGCGAGATTTTAGCCAAAGTAACGTGAAGTTGCTCGACAAATCATAATTTCCTGGTGCTTTGACCGTGGATTTAGGTGCTGAAGGAAGGCTTGGTTGAGAAGATGGTAAAGAAGTTGGGACAAGCGGTTGTGATGTAGGAACAGTAGGTTGTTGATTCAGATTTTGTTTATTACTCCTTGTAGGATATGTGTGTATGACAACATTATAAGATGTAGAGTCTGTAGCTTTCACGAACCTTGAGTATAAGTTTGATGAATCACTGACATGAAATCCCATAGACAGAAGAGTCGATCGGGGTCACATAACTGACGGGTTTCTTAGGGCTTAGAGGAGCCACAAAGACCACCACCACATTTACTGATCCCTCAGCCTATTGAGTGGAGACTTGTTTGGGAGATTTGTGGATAGGGGAGAGCACTTCTAAGAAGTCATCTAGAGCGTTCTCTAGCATATCAAAATCTTCCTCAGAAAATTCATGAACATGCAACATCGTGAAGAAAAACCTGACGTTCACGTTGGGTTCACCAAAATGTGATATAAGAGGGATTCCCTACACACGGGTCTCTCCTTTCTCAAGAGATCACCAGGGAACGAATTACCCTTATACACCTCAGGATAATAGATTGGTAGAATAATAAAGAAATAAGATTTTGTTATGCTTTGGGAAAAACTACCATAGACCTTGAAAGAGAAAAACTAGGAGATTTCTATCTTAGAAGAGGGAGCTCTCAGCCAAAAGACATCAACACAGTTTTAGGATTCCAGCACGACACGCTGGCGTCCCAAGCAACAAAGAACTCAAAAACTCAAACGGACAGAAATAAGCTTTACTTCTAAGCTCAGGGGTGAGTTGTACTGAACTATATAACTAATTAGAAAACTAGAAACTGAAATGAACACAAGGATGCTTGGAGAAAGCTTACCTTCCTCTAGATGTCTGAATCTTCACTCCAAGCTCCTTTTCATGACCTACACACAAAAGAACAAGAGGAAAGTTGTTGGGTGGCTGTATAGGGGCCTGCCTCAGTTAGACCCCGCTTTGGTGTTCCCACCTCCACAAACAACCAAGTTGGAAAGGAGTGCTAAAGAAGTAAACAAAGCATGTGGTGAAAGCAAAACCCGCTCAGGAGTAGAACCCGCACCATAAGAAGCGTGTGGTGAAAGAAAAACCTGCTCAGGAGTAGAACCTACACCACAAGATGGTAAATGAGCAAATGTGAATGGAAAGTGAAAGAGAGAGCATTACCCACGGGCCTAGGCCCTCTCTAGAGCACACAGACTCACCGTTGAGTGCTTGCTTGAGAGTTGTTGCTGCTGCTGGGAGGACCTCAGTTTGACATGGCTTCGCTTGTGAGAGCACTCCTATCAAAGATGAGGAGATCTCAAAGCTAGAGCAAGTGATGAAAAAGCTTGTGTGTTGTCTTCCAACCCCCAAATGAGAGCCAAAAAGGGGTTTTTATGCTTGCAAGGGTGACAAAGAGCCATTACTTTCAGAATGTAACTGCCAGGACACATGTCTCAAGGGTCAGTATTCCAGATTCCATGTTTTGAACTAGGGAATCTGCCAGGACGCTAGCACACTGCGTAGATGTTTGTGCGTTGCACATGCGTCCAGAGCCCACATTCTCAAAAAACGTGTCTTCAGGCTTATGTCGCTCAGCCACAAATATGCATGGAGTCAGAATCACAAAATTTTGACCCATGGGATTTTTTCATTAATGTCTCAAGGCATCATAAATGCTAGGCAGAAATGCCAAAATGTGGAATTTCCCCTAGGTGCAATTTTGTGACATTACACCTAGCTAAGAGTAACACTTATCACTCATGTTTAATCATATCTAGTATATAGTACCTATGATAAACTCCAATCTCCTATTATGTAGTACATACAAGCACATCATAAAATCAACATAAAAGCTTCTATTCCCTTTTCAATGCCATTCTAAATTTTCTAAATGCAAGTACTTGGAGAAGACAATATTTCAAGCATACATGGAGAACAATTCATTCATAATTTAAAATAACAAAGAAGAATATCCTCATGCATGTTATCACTTTTCCAATCAATTGACAATAATGCAACCTCTCTCAAACAACAAAAAACTTGATAATAGGTCCTCAAGATACGTCACAATGAACTTCTAACTCTCAAGTTGATAGATTACTTCACTCAAACAACAATTCTCTCTCTCACAAAAGTAAAACTGAGAATTGTTAAACAGTCTGGATAACTGAGAGGGGGGGTGAATCAGTTGTCATCAACCAATTTTCTTCATTTTAATTTATTTGGAGCAAACTTAAATCAAACAAATATTAATGAATATGAAAGAACACAACAACACCATGCACAAAGAACACCAAAATTTACGTGGAAAGCCTTCATAATCTCTCAAGCCGGCCAAGCACAATTTCATAATTTCTAAGTCGGCCAAGCACAATTTGAAATAGGTCACCACAAAAACATTCCCACGGTGGAGAGGAATGAAATGTGGACCAAACATAGCCTCCTCACTCAAATAAACACACTACATGATATTCGGAACCAAAGAATAATATATACACGTTACAATGCAAACCATGTGTTGGAGCACATTAACCAACTACCAGATCGGTCTGAACCCAAAATAATGTATCTTATTGTGTTTACAAGAGGAATGAGACCAGGACAAATACAACTCAAGATAGATATTTATAGCACGACATCCAGAACCAAGCCAAATTCAGATCACCAAGGCACCAAAACAGAACTTCGATCAAACAACCAAGATATGTTGACATCAATGACAACCATTAATGTCAACAAGCAATCAACATCATCTCAACACATTCCAACAATCTCAATCTCAATGTTAATATTCCCTTCCCATTCTTAGGATTAACAATCCTAGGAGTAGACACTAGCTATCTGAGTTAAATCAATAACCTAGCTAAGAGTAACACTTATGCCACTCATGTTTAATCATATCTAGTATATAATACTTATGATAAACACCAATCTCCTATTATGGAGTACATACAAGCACATCATAAAATCAACATAAAATCTTTTGTTCCCTTTTCAATGACATTCTAAATTCTCTAAATGCAAGTACTTGGAGAAGACAATGTTGGAATCAGGGAACACTAAGAGGGGGTGGTGAATCAGTGTTCTGCAAAATTTAACTTTATTGATTTGATCTTTAAACCACTTACAGTATTGAACCAAAAGAAAGATGCAAGCACATAAAGCAATCATCCACAACACCATAACACAAGGATTTTTACGTGGAAACCCTATTAGGGGAAAAACCATGGTGGGGGTTAATCCACAATTTGAGTACTCAAATATAAGTGTTTTACAAAAATAGGAATGCACTTGCATTCAGGCGCATTGCCTAGAGCTCACTGCTCAAAAACAGAAAGGCTCATTGTCTTACAATTAATGTCAAAAGACAATAGGAGTGGTGAACTATTAAATAGCATCTACAAATGCCTGAGAATACTTCTGGTTAAGCTCATCAATCGAATTCTTGACCTTCTATCTGATTTTGCTCTTCTGCTCTACTCTGCTTTCATTCACATCACAAAATCCTTGTATTCACAAGTGAAACTGTGCATAATTGCTCTACAACCCTTTTGATATTCGCAATATACATCAACACACTTCGAACACACATCAAAATGATATAATCGATCACTTATATATATATATATATATATATATCTGCAACAAAATATTTAATCACCCATATGTCGACTTCAATAGAACATAAAATATTTTTCAATCATCGGCTCAATCCATAAACAATTTTTAATGCGCACCTACCATAGTCAGCCATAGCATAGTGAGGACCCAAAACAAAATCCTCCACCCCAAAAATACTTTAAACATTTTTTCCTCGAACATCCGCAACATGCCACATTAAATTAGTTGGCCTTCTAGCATTGGTAAACAGAAAATCAATTAACTAAATCTCCTAACTCATACACCAATTGATGTGATGGCACAAAACTCGACAATAAGATATTCTAGATACCCAACGACCTTCCTTGAGATCCACAACTCAAACTGATAATTTGGTAATGCATATGGATCGACAAACTCAAGTTCAGCCAGATACCCTAGATTCTTCAATTTGTCTTCTGGTATGGACAAATACTGAAGTGTGGATCGAATCAATGACTTAGGTTGCCATCAATGATAACACCAGAAGCCATATGCCAACAATCTCCCTGTTTGGAATTGATGGCAACACTTAGTGAAAAATGACTAAATGTCGGAACCAACATACTACAATCCTTCAAGACTTCAAAAAGTCATAGCTGACACAACTCCCCCTGAATTTGATAAGGCATTTTTCACTGCTCTCCCTCCCCCTTTGACATCAATGACAAACCAACCAAAAAAAAATTCCTACAGTATTCGCTTTTGGAGTGAAACCAAAAAAACTTACTTATTCAAAGACTGGTTCAAAATTTTGAAGAAATACAACCGCTACTTGTGTTAGAAGATTGTTTTGTATTTTTCCCTCATCTCCAGAAGAAACTTCTTCCATGTTTCTACTACAATCCCAGTGATTATGATCATGTTTTTGTTTTTGGATGTCTGATTGATAATCTTGATGAGGGATTCCAGAATGGTGAAGGCTTCTTCTAATATCTCTCCTTTCCTCAGTATCTCAATCAATTGTTCTAGTTTGCATTTTGTTATGTCCTTTACTTTCCAAAAGGTGTTAGCAATCCTATTTCTAGTGTTTTGAACATTTGTATGCTCTGTTTATAATTCTTGAATCCTTTTCTTAATTGTACCATCTTGATCTCGAAACATGTTAAAAAAAATTCCAATACTGTTCAGCTTTGTTTCAGCTCTGTTAAAATTTTGCCATTAATATCAACAAGCAATCAACATCATCTCAACACATTCCAAAAATCTCAATCTCAATCTCAATATTCCCTTCCCATTCTTAGGATTAACAATCCTAGGAGTAGACACTAGCTATCTGAGTTAAATCAATAACCTAGCTAAGAGTAACACTTATGCCACTCATGTTTAATCATATCTAGTATATAATAACTATGATAAACACCAATCTCCTATTATGGAGTACATACAAGCACATCATAAAATCAACATAAAAGCTTCGATTCCCTTTTCAATGGCATTCTAAATTCTCTAAATGCAAGTACTTGGAGAAGAAAATTCAAGCATACATGGAGAACAATTCATTAATAATTTAAAATAACAAATAAGAATATATGCATGTTTGTTATCGCTTGTCCTATCAATTGACAACAATGCAGACTCTCCCAAACAACAACCTTGATAATAACTCCTCAAGATACATCACAATGAACTTCTAACTCTCAAGTTAATAGATTACTTCACTCAAACAACATTTCTCTCTCAATATGATAGAATTCTCTCTCTCTCTCTCAAAAGTAAAACTGAGAATAAGCTGAAAATAATGCAAAGTAAAAGCTTGCAAGAAGAATGCAGAGTAAAATACTAGCAAGAATAATAAGGAATGCCTCCTCTCAATGATCAAACACCCCTATTTATATAGCAGCTTGGTAATTTCTCAGCCTATAGTTTAGGCATGAAAATGGACAACAAACACCATGCAAAGCAACACATAATTCACAACAAAAAGGTGGCGACCAACAAGTTCATACTCAAAAAAGAATCTATAGATCAACTTACTAAATTGATAGCAAATGGAGACTTATTCAAATCCACACATGGAGAATTCGAATTATTTCCAACAAAAGACATCTACAAAAAAAAGGTTTCTAGAGGTGGCGCCAAAGCTTCCACTCTCCTCTTCCATGTTGGCACAGTTTCATGCAATTAGAATCAGTCAATTACCAATTTGCAACACCAAGCATTCATCGACTTAAACTCTGGGTGATTCAATTTAAGATCTTAACTCTCTTTTGACAAAGTCATCGTCTTTTCCTCAAGTATCAACAGATGTATAAAACATGGCATTTTAAGTTTACCAAGTCAAAGATAATCTTCTCCATGGCGTCAACTAAGTCTATGTCTTGCATCGACATAAGGCAACAGCTTTAAATGAAATATGTGCTCCATAAAGCATGACAATATGAGTAAAACTCGACTTCAATAAACACAGTCATAAGCAACTTCAATCGGCCTCAAATATCATAGTCATAAACGACTATAATTAGCCTTTATAAATTGACTTCTATCATGGTAAATGATAGTCTATTTCTAATAATATATAATATGTTAAATATATGTATAATATCATATACATATATATATATATATATTTAAATACCATTTGTAAGAGAGGGGAACCAACCATGTTCAAAGCCCTAGGTCATGGAGAGCCAAGAGCAAAATGCTGCCCTAACTTACCTCAGCTTAAAGGGGTATTAGGAGATGTGGGATGAGAATGATGACTATAAGGCCCTTCATTCACTCTGCAGACTCGAAACTCAGAATAGGGCTAGGCGAGCCAGTTTTTGGGTTCAACTTTGCACCTCAGGAAGCTCTCTGCCCAAGGACGAAAGCGTAGTTCTAGGATGACAGAGTGGTGCGCTGGTGTCTCTTAGGTGCGCTAGCGTCCGTACGACCACAGGACTGAAGAGACAAGGTTAAACACTAGAAAACAAACTAACGACCTAGCTAATTACTTCCAAAGGGCCAAAACAAAGCTATGAAGTATGCAATGTATGAACAAATATGATAAAATAAATACACAAGAGTTAAGGTGGCAAGAATAATCTCACAGAGGTACTCATTCACCAACTAGCTCCAAGTAGCATGTCCACCTACACACAATAAGGAGGAAAATTTTTGGGTGGCTGTATAGGGGCCTTCCTCAGTCACACCCCCATTTTAGTGTTTCCACCTCCATGGACAACCAAGATATCAATAATGGAGAAATATATGATAAAGAAGGAAATGAAGTAAATAACACAAAGACACTACAAAACAATAAGGTGCTACCCAACCAAATCATAGAGGAGAGGAGTAGAAATATTACCACCTCCACCAAGGGCTCACTAGCTAATGGAGGAGAAAATGAGAGGACTCAATCCCCTGCTGCAATGGTGTTTGTTCCACACTTTCTCTACGAAGTTGATGGAGTGTTGTTGCTACTGCTATGGAGTGCAAAGTGTTGCTTGAAGGTTGAAAGTGAATGCTAGAATGCTTGGAAAGTGTGCTAAAGGATGCAAAGAGATGAATTGAATGCTTAGAAGATTGTGTGGACCTATGAAGAAGATGAAATGCATGAAGGAAGAGTGGATTTGAAGGAGAGAATGAAGAAAATGGCCATATTCGGGTCGGTTAGTCAAAGGGGGTGTTACAAATCAACCTCCAATGGGAAGTGTAATGCCTCTGTAGGCTCCAGATGTAGGAATCTACAAGGGTCATAAGCGTGCCGCGCGGACATCTGTGTGTCGCGCGGGTGTCCCTGACAGTTATTCCTCTACCGACACACAAAACGATCGCCAAGTGGAATGAAGGAAATGGGCTTATGTGGAATTTAGCCTTCGAATTTGGTTTTCTAAAGTGAGGAAGGGCAAAAGGGAAATTTGCAGAAGGGGTTCAAATTCACTCCTATACATTTTTCCCCCACTTTAGTGAGCACGAATATTGATGAGTGCTTCGGTAAAGTAGATCAGAGAAGTAGGAGAGTTAGAAATGTATACCTGAACTGTAAAGGAAGCATACCACGATTTGGTGAACTCAAGCGTACAGGACAAGCAAAGGACTTCATAGCTCTGCAGAACTATGAAGCTGAAGAATGAAAGCATCTTACAGGCCTGCGGACCTGCAAGGAGGAAACCCCCAAGATCTCTCACATGAAGGAAGCCCCGAGAAGTAAGCACCTCACAAGCCCGCAGACCTGCAAGGAAGGTGTCCCCCAAGATCTCTCACATGGAGGATACCCAGAAAAGTTCCTTACAGGCCCATAGACCTACAAGGAAGCATCCCCCAAGATCTCTCTCATGGAGGAAGCCAGGAAAGCGCCCTACAAACCCGCAGACCTATAGGGAAGGTGTCCTTCAAGATCTCTCACATGAAGGAAACCCAAGAAAAAGTTCCCTACAGACCCACATACTTGTAGGGGAGCCACCCCCAAGATCTCTCACATGGAGGAAGCTCAAAGGAAGTGCCCTACAAGCCCACAGACGTGCAGGGAGGTATCCCCCAAGACCTCTCACATGGAGGAAACCCATGAAAGCAAACTTTGTAGAGTCAAAAAGTGGCTTTACAGGCACACTCGTAAAGTGACATGTTTACCCGTAGATAGAACATGTTAGAAAGTGGCCACATAGGCAAGTAGGTGGACAGTCTCATAGACTGCCAACAAATTGGAAGACTTTCAAAGGGGTCCCTTGGGAACTCGACGTGAAGAAGGGGTCCACTCAAGGGATGCGTTGTTCGAAAGCACAAGAGAGATGTTTCTTTCTCGAATCGATTCATCATTAAGGAATCCCTTTGAAAGATGTTCATTTCATCAAGGAATTAGAAAGGAAGAATATGCCCCCACACGAGGGGAAGATCAAATTTGTTCCCACTTTAGAGGAAGATTCCCAAATTATTTCTTTAAGAACCCATGATGAAGGAAACACATTCCATTAGGGTTTCAAGTCGCGAATGTGATTCTTGAAAAGACGTTTGTGAAGATTCTCGAGAAAAGATTCGTTGGCAATGAATGCGTTTTTCTAAAAATCAAAGTGTTGAAGAAGTGGTGTTGTCACACATGAGAGGGACAACTTAAGAAAAGAAGAGAGAAAAGAAAAAGACAAAGGAAACATGAAACATTACGAACAAAGGACACAGGGGTAGCTTAATATTTCAGGATCAGAACTACTCATAAATATATATGTATAGTAATAGTATATAAAATGGACTATCATCAACCCCCTACTATACCAAACCATGTGAATAATGCACGAGAAGAAAAAGTAAAAATAAAAATTGGGTCAACATGGAAGGGAAGCCTAAATGCTCCCAACATTTTGCATCGTCCCCAATTTGTCGAAAATCAAGTCACAAACATGGAAGAATGATTATACAAATAGAAGAAGGTTTACGACACTAAAACCATGCTTGTATCCAAGCACCAACAGAGGTGATGAGGTTCATCCAGGCACACATAGCACGATCATGGGGAACACACCACAACACACACACACACACATCTAATCTAAAGATAAAGAAGGGGCCTCCTCTTAACACTGATCAACCAAGAGGTTCTCCGCTTCCCACTCTAGATCATCGTAGGGGGAAGAAGGACGATCCTGCAGTGGTGGAATGTTAAGAGGAGGAGTGTTCGACCCTCCTACAACAAGGGCTATGGAAGAGGGGCCCACAAGGTCCTCTCCACCTAGCTCCTATGGAGCTAAGGTTAGTGATTTCGCGAAGATCGTTGACAAGGCTGGAACCTCATCCAGAGAGTTAAACATGCACTTCACAAGAGTGCCATGTTTTACCTCAACAGATGGGGAAGGTTGCATCAAAGATTCACCACTAGGCTCACCAAGTGATTTGGGAGTGGTGAAAAACTCAGGAGAGGTTGGGACTGGTTCTGTCACTAGGATAGAACAAGTTAGCACAGGACCACTTGTTGGAGAAGGTGGACTCCTCTTTACGTCCTCCATTGCTAGAAGGACCACTTTCTACCTTCTAGTTCGTTGGAGGAGGAAAACTCCCCACAGACAAGGCAAGAAGTGTGGAGGAAGAGGAGGAGAGAACCATAGTAGATACGACTGAGGTGTTCTTCATATCTACGGGCTTTGGGAAAGGCTGGACATCTAGAAGGGACATTAACAAGGGCAACTTCACTGAAGGAGCGATGAACACCTGCACCATTTTTAGGGTCAGGTGCATTCACACTCACAACGAAAGCCAAAAGCGGTACAAAGTTGGTTTGAAAGGAAGCAAAGGGGAGGAGAGAGGAGGACGTGACAAGAGGCCCTAATATAGGGGTGGTCATCTCCTCTTCCTTCCTCTGTAAGGTGGCCTACTTAGCCATGAGAGCCCTTCGCCGCCACTTCCACTCACATGCAAGGCAGTTTTTGCAACTCTTTGAACCAGAGGCCAGAGGCTGTGAACGAACAAAAGGTTCCTACTCATCCATGGGAGTGTCCACTACAACCGTTTTTGATGAAGGAACAAACTCTTGAATGGGAGCAAGGGGAGCAGGTTGAGAAGCAGCGGGGGGAGTCAACTCAAGCACCTTGGTATTATGCCTCTTCCCATTCATTGCTTTAGGAGCAAGAGCGGTAGGAGCCTGCGAAGGTTGAGATTAAGAGGACTCTCCATGAGGACCTTTCTTCCTTTTATACCGAATGGGCCTAGGCTCCGTGGGAAAAATAGGAAGCTCAAACGTGGGATGCTTGCGCTTTCACCAAGCGAGAAACATAAGATTCTCCCACAAACATAGAACAAAATTTGATGGTGCCACAGTAGGGTGAGAGTAAGTGTTAGGCTGAACAATGGAAGAGGAAGGAGGATCTTGGGACTGCTTCTCTTCTTCCCTTCTACGTGCTTTGGCATCACTATTAGCTTTTAGGCAAGCCCTGTTTGAAATAGCATAAGGCGACGAAGGGTATCTCACTTTCAGCCTTAGGCACCCTTTCTTATAATTCTGATACATTCGGTGTAGGAGGTCTGTCCTAGGCGAGAGAGGACTGACGGGCATAGGCCAAGAGTAATCTAAGGAGTAGCTACTACGATCAACCAGTGGTTTATAACCGGTGTCATGAATTACATGCACGGAACCCTTGTGGATAAATTTTAAACATTTATGCACGATCAAGGGTACCGCGTTCATAGCTACCAACCAAGGGATACCCAGCTTCAATCTAAAGAGTTCATACCTAGGGATAATGCCAAATAGAAGCTTCAAGGATTTAGGTCCAACCAAGACCGATAAGACAATGCTACCCAAAGGGGGCACGGAAATTCCATCATGCGTGCAGATGGTGTTCATAGGTGCATCATACCCATCTTTATGCAAGAATTTGATTAGCATGATCTCCTCAGTTATATTGTTTACTTGAGACATCGTATCAATGAGAACACCTACTATGATATTTCCATTGATTCATGTAGGGATGTAGAGAGGAGATGGTTCCCTATTAAAACCCATTGGTATGTCCTGTGAAGTGAAGGTTATACCAGTACCACTGTCCACAGGCTACGTAGAGGGGATAGGTTGATGTAGGAAAGAGGCCATTGCACACACTAGATGATACTTTCACAGAGGCCCTAAAGGTTAAAGGATAAGATGGTGACCCAATTAAGGTTTCATTATGCAACACCTTCGAAACCTTCCAACTACGCCAACTAGGGGTCGCAAGTTGGGTTGTAAGGAAAAAGCCTCACAACACTCACACCTACAACACTCCTAGAATACGAGGAAAGAAACTTTCAGTATCACAAAACAAAACCAAAATGGTTCATGTCAGGTTCACCAAAAATGTAAGAGAGGGGGACCAACCATGTTCAAGGCCCTAGGTCACAGAGAGCCAAGAGCGAAAGGCTGCCCTAACTTACCTCAGCTTAAAGGGGTATTAGGAGATGCGAGATGAGAGTGACGAGGACTATAAGGCCCTTCGATCACTCTGCAGACTTGGAACTTGGAATAGGGCTAGGCGAGCCAGTTTTTGGGTTCAACTCTGTGCCTCAAGAAGCTTTCTGCCCATGGACGAAAGCACGGTTATGAGACAACAACACAATGCACTAGCCTCTCTTAGGTGCGTTGGCATCTGTACGACCAGAGGACTGAAGAGACAAGGTTAAACACTAGAAAACAAACTAGCGACCTAGCTAATTATTTCCAAAGGTCCAAAACAAAGCCATGAAGTAGGCAAGGTATGAACGAATATGATAAAATAAATACACAAGAGTTAAGGTGGCAAGAATAATCTCATAGAGGTACTCATTCGCTAGCTAGCTCCAAGTAGCACGTCCACCTACACACAATAAGGAGGAAAATTGTTGGGTGGCTACGTAGGGGCCTACCTTAGTCAGACCCTTGTTTTGGTGTTTCCACCTCCACGGATAGCCAAGATAGCGGTAATGGAGAAATATATGATAAAGAAGGAAATGAAGTAACAAACACAAAGACACTACAAAATAGTAAGGTGCTACCCAACCAAATCGTAGAGGAGAGGAGTAGAAAGCTTACCACCTCCACCAAGAGCTCACTAGCTAAGGGAGGAGAAAATGAGAGGACTCAAGCCCCTGCTGTAATGGTGTTTGTTCCACACTTGCTTTAGGGAGTTGATGGAGTGTTGTTGCTACTGCTATAGAGTGCAAAGTGTTGCTTGAAGGCTGAAAGTGAATGCTAAAATGCTTGGAAAGTGTGCTAAAGGATGCAAAGAGATGAATTGAATGCTTATAATATTGTGTGGACCTATGAAGAAGATGAAATGCATGAAGGAAGAGTGGATTTGAAGGAGAGAATGAAGAAAACGACCATATTCAAGTTGGTTAGTCGAAGGGGGCGTTACAAATCGACCTCCAATGGGAAGTGTAACACCTCTGCAGGCTCCAAACGTAGGAATTTGTCAGGGACGTAAGCGCACCGCGCGGGTGTCCCCGAAAGTTATTCCTCTGCTGACACACAAAATGACTGCCAAGTGGAACGAAGGCAGCGGGCTTATGTGGAATTTAGCCTTCAAATTTGGTTTTCTAAAGTGTGGAAGGGCAAAAGGGGAATTTGCATAAGGGGTGCAAATGCGCTCCTATACACCATCATATATATATATATAAATGTTAATATATATTTACATATATATATCATAAGCCATCAATGTAAATATTCATTCAATATTTAGACAAGTATAATCACAATAGTATTCACATACAGTCACAATATATTGAATGTATGCATATATATACATGTATATAAGTATATGCCTTAAAATATGTACACGTATGTGTATGTATACCTATATTGATGCATTTGTATGGCGTATCCATTTGCCAACATATGCGTGTATCGATACATATATACATATAGATATGTGTATATACTATATATATATTCACATTCAATTCATGTGAAGACATTCACAATTACCACCATATCGATAAGTATTTATGTGTGGTAAATCTATACATGTGCATATACATATTGTTGAATCCTATCTACGTGTACACATGTACACATACTCCATGAACGACCCTCTTATCCATACAATCGTAATGTAACAAGAAGAACTCCAAAGCTTGAATTGATAAACATCACCCAATAATGTATTCGATAGTAAAAAAAACCCACACTAATGCAGACACATTATGCTAAGGATGACTTACCTACCTCCTACATAATAACCCGACTCAATTATCTTACTGTGGTGTGTGTAATCTCAAATAGGTTATGTTACTAGTTACCCGACCAAGATCTTCTCCTGAGTGATACTCCCCCTCCACCTAGAGGAATGAACATTTACCTGCAACCACTAACACATGCCCACAACAGTCAGCTGTTCACAAAATATGCAGTATACGCAATACATCTCCAATGTTAGAATATCAATTCAATAACCATCCATTTCTCATATATGCATTTCTTCATATAACATTTAAATTAAATAAAATTCATTCATAATGCATCAATAAAAAAGTGCAAGCACATTTTATTCACCTTTAGAATACAAATTACATTCACAATTACCCTATATAGTAATAGTAAATAGTAATTACATAATTGGGGTGTAACATAATTCAAGTATCCATATCATTTAATATTAAGATTTAAATTTAATTTACATTTGTCAAGATACTTTAGTTTAGATTCAATTTGAATTTGATGAAAACATGGCATGATTTAGCAAATAAAAAATATTTTTTTAAGCATAATTTAATTTATGAACTTGATTCTTTCACATTAAAAAATAAAATTATTTCTTGGTGAATATTTAATTCTATTTTGTGTGAATTTTAAATTTAATAATTTTAAAAAAAGCATTTGAATACATGTTAGAAATTATGTAATGTTTGTAATAAATATTAATTGAAATATTTTTGGATAAGCTTAAATGTATTGAATCGAATCTTTATAAAACTTAGATATTAAGATAAATATTTTAGTTATTTCTATTTTAGAGTTTAAATATTTAAAAGGTAGAACCTTAGAAACTCTAGATGGTGGTAATGTTTAAACAAAAGCATTATCAACCTCGTATTATGCCTTAGAGTTTATTAATTTACCCTAAATGACAAACCCAAATATATTATGCCTAAATCTAACAAACCCAAAAATTCCCCTTTTACATTTACATGTTCACTTTAAAATACCTGGTATTGCATGCTTAGGTTTACAAAAAAAGGATACAAAAATAATGGACTTAAATAGGATTTTCATTCACAGAATACCCATATTTACAAATTAGGTTCACAAATAAGATAAAAATGTAGAACCCTTCATTTACATTATAGGGGCTTGAAACTCATTACATAATGTGGCTAGTGCAACAACTACAATTGAAAATACAATAGTATGCTCTAATAATGGGAATATTAGTTGCACAACTACAATACAAACTTGAAATACAATGGCTTACTCCCAAGATAACCTACAAATCAACCCATCTTGATATCATTAAAGATTTACCACCAATAAAGCTTGAATGTGATCCCAATGTGAGACTACTTCTTCAACTAAATGGGTTTCATCCTCCAATGTGAGATCTGCATGGTCTTCATCCCTCAACCTCCTACAAATTTGTGGGTTTTCATCCACAAATCTAAATACTTGAACACACATACTCATAGTAAGTTTTAGATAGGGGTTTTGTGCATATTCTATAGATGTCTTTTCATCTTATATTTCAAATCATTAAACACTTAGAAAGATATCAAAATATATAATAATGACCACCATCATGTGACTAGTATGTAGTAGGGATTTATCATACATATCAAGTGTTTTTTCCCCTTGAATTATGCATATGTATGCAAAAATGGGTTTAAGAGGCATAAAGGAATGTCCCTTACAAACTACATCTTTCTTCAACAATAATAGTGAGGGCTCACTTAGGGTTTAAAACCCTAACTACCTCATTAATTACAACTAAAGTTGTATTCTTTTTTTACATAGTTGGATGTACATGTGGAACCACACATCCATTAGTTAATGATACTTTTGTGCCCATGGGAATCCTTCTAGAAGATGCATCATCAACATGTGCATTAAAGGTTGTTTAATCATGTTCAAAGGTAGGTGGAGACAAATAGTGACAAGAGGTGAGAGTGTCAAAGTTTGAGTGTTAGGGATACCCCATGACTTGTGCCATACATTGGGGTTTGGGGTTCGAAAGGGAAGTAAGATGGTGAGGGGAAGTTTGAGACTCTAAGAAGGGTTTGTGAAGGAGTAGGATTTGGCAAAGAGGTATGATGGTATGAGAAACTTTGAAGTCTTGATGCAAGAGGGAATGAAGGTGGGAACCAATTGAATGACATGTGAATGGATGGGGAAGTCTGATAACTTGACAAAGATAGAAGAGGAAGAAAAATTGGGAGGAAAATCATGCTAAGAAGGGAGACTCCACAACTCCAAGGACTTACACAAACTTATAAGACTGGGTAGGCCTTAGTACTTAAAAATATTGGGAATCTTAAGTAGATGCATGAAGGTTGAAGGGGAAGAAAACATACCTAGAAGATTGGATCAAGTGAGGTGTTGGAGTTAGGGAATGGATATTTTGACTCACCACATAAATTATGAAAAAAGAGGACATGATAGATTAGTTAAATCTATTTTATTTTAACATCTTAGTGAAAATAATAGCTATAAATAATGTAACTACTCCTACTTCTCCTAATTTACTTGTATTTAATCTATACACCCAACCAATAAAACTTTTAAAAGATCATTAAACTCATAAAATTTAAAATGAAATAAATTATGATTTAAAATCTAGTCTAAATATAGAAAAATAACTTCAAATTACAACTTAAAGTATATAAAAAATGCACCTACATACTTTTTTATTGATCTACATGGAAACCGTTTATGTCATCAATGTTGATACCTATATTAAGATCCACTACAACTTAGAAATAAGGTTGAATTATTAGTTTATGTGAAGTGAATATTAAATAAGTAATATTCTTATGATTGTGTCAAAGTTTGTCTTGTGATATTTTTCACATGTTTATACGATCATATAATAAATACTTAGTCCATTTAAAATCTTAGAAAGGGCGGTCAACAAAATATAATGCACAAGAGACAAGCTTAAATAATTATAGGCATAGTTTATAGATAGATATAACTTGTTATATTTATCTTTGATTTAATAATAAATGATATAAGTGATGATTGGATGTAATGTGTGTAATTATTTATCACTGACAAAGTTTAATATAATTTATTAAGTTAAAAAATATTTAATAGATAAAAAACACTATAGTAACGATATCATTATTAATAATATCCATCATAATAATTAAAGAGTCTATCAAACTGAGATGACATTTAAACTTGTCACTATCAAATTAATTCATAACTAATTTTGACTCTATAATTTATGTATTACCCATCTTTCTTAAATTAAATAGATTTTTTTTAAAACTCTTCATTATCCAACATTCTTAGATATATCCAACCCCTTGAATAGCAATTAACTATCACTTATTTCATATATATATATATATAGTGGAGACAATAATATTCATCACCACTAACTTAATTCATCACTGGTCTTAATACTATAATTTATATATAATATCCATCTTCTTTAGATTAAAAATGATTTATTTTTTAAATATTTGTTTCCATTTTCTAACATATCAAAATAAATTTTACACTTTAAGATGAGATTTAAAAATAAATAAATAAATTAAATTTAAAATAAATTAAAATTATAATCTAAAATCTAATTACAAAAAAAAAAAACTAAAATAAAGATAAATTGCACATATATATGGAAAGAGTTTGTGCCATAAATGTGGGGACCTATATTGGGTTGTACTACATGTATCATGTTTCTTTTAATAATAAAATATAATGGCATGTTTATAAGTAAAAAAAGTTCAATGATTAGCCTATATGAAATGTTATTAAATATTATAATATTTTTATAAGTATGTCAAAGTTTGTTTTATTATATTTTTAATATGTTTATATATAATATTTATTTAAATTTTTTATAAAGAGAAGTATGTTAGATCTCAAAATCATTGCTCCATTTCTTAGAATCAAAACTTACTCACTGGGTCAGGGTTGTCAACAAATGAGTGATATTAGTTCATATATAGAAGTATTGAAGGATTTTGGGCTAACTCAAAGAGAGTGAGTTGTCTCTCCTACACTTTGAGTTCAACTTAGACTCGGGAGGGTGTTCCTAGAGGTGAGAGCATAAAATAAACAAATGAAACTAGCAGGTAAACCCAAACTATTGATTCAACCTCGGAGTTGTCACTAGGCTGAGAGTAACTAACTACTAAATGACCTCTATATAGCTAATATAACACCTTGAAAATGAGTATAAGGTGGGGATAAGTTGCATGATTCATAAAAAGTGATGTGTACTATTCCCTATATACAATAAAACCATGAACTACATAGACTAAAATTGAAATAAGAAAAAAATGTTTAATAATTTGTTTGATTTTTGTGATTGGAGCAAATACAAGGAGATTGGTGTTTATCCCAAGGTAAAATATTCACAATTGACAAGGAGAGGTGACAAGAGAAAGATGACAAATAAGTGATCTACTCCTTAAGATGCATCAATACATATCACTCTTATCTTCCTTCACTTAGTTATACATTAATGAACTATTAAAACTCACATGTAAGCATGAAAATAGTTGTTATAAGTCTCACAATAGATTTATAACTTTTCCATATTCCTCTAATGGTGCTTACATTCACAACAACAAACGTGTTGAAGAAAAAAATCTAAAATAATACATTTTTTGAGTATGTCCACACATCAATGGAGATAAAATTGAAAATTTTCATTACAATATTCTTTTAACGGTCTAACATTGTCTTTGACTCATTAAAATTTCTATGGAAATGATTTTCTACATTTTTTACCCTTCTAGAATGTTCTTCTATTATTCTTTGCATCCCAATATTGTCTAATGATCAAAATGAGAGAGAAACCAAGTAAAAACACTTAGTTTGGAAAAACCCTAAGTCGCACCATTGCAATAGTATTGAATCCATGGCTAAGGTTGAATCTACCCCAAAATGGAATATGTAGATTAAAAAATGGGAACACCAAATAATTCTGGTTGTTGAGTGACCATTATGCAATATTGAAGGTGGCTCAAATAAAAAAATAATGTGTCGACCTTTTGGCACCCAAATGCATCCCTCGATAACACATAAAAAATTCATGGATGGAGTAAGATTCATTAAAATCATCATAATATAGATAGAGGAGTAGGTAGGAAACAAACATAGAGAAAAAATCTAAAAAGATTTAGATGCCTTGACACCATCAAAGCCTCCCACACGTTATAATGAAGCATCGTAGGATGCAAGTCTTCCTTTGTCAGGGTCATGACCATATTAAGAATTGTCAGCACTTTGGGTGGTTCTAGGAACCAATGAAAGTGTCAACACCACCTTTCTCTTCTTGTCTTATTTTACTTCTCTATCGACACTTTCAACCTCAATAGGAACCTTGATCTCGTTCGTGGTTTTGTACCTGAACTAGGAACCAGGTTCCTAGTAGACCCGAAACCTCCAATTTTCTCTTGAAGCAAACTTGAATCACAACAAGGCCAATAAATACAATTTATTACATTTTTTATTTAATGATAAAATGATACATAAAATTATACAAGTGATGATTAGATGTAATGCATTATGAAATTGTTTTTCACTTAAAAGTTTGATATAAATTTATTAAGTTGAAACTATTTAATATTAGTTGAAAACTATTATAATGGTAATCTTATCAAACATACTATTCAAATATGATGGCAAAACTTGTCACCGTGAACTTAACTCACAACTAATAATGATACTATAATTATATATTTCTCATCTTTCTTAAATTAAAATAAATAAATAAAATTATATGTATATTTTAATTAACCAACATCCCTAAATACACCATACAACTTTATTTTATTTCTATTTTCCAACATGTTGAGATAAACTTTGTATCTTAAAGCAAGACTTAAAATTGGTACATAATGTCTTACACTTAGTGACAATTTATGCTACTATATCAATTGTAGACTTTAAATAACTGCATGACATAAACATACAAAATAAAAATAATTATAATATATTATATATGTACACATAGATTTGAATTAAGATGGTTTTATTATAGTAATAAAAAGACATGGATTGTAATGATACAAGCATGATCACAAAAACTTTTTAATTTAAATTGATAATGATTTATACATCAAATTAAAATTTATTAATTAATATAATATATAAATATTTAAATTATATCTTTTATATTTATTCTATTTTAAAATGAATAATTAATATAAAACATAAGAAAAAAACACAATATTTATATAATAGAATGGAATGACTAAGAAAAAAGGTTGAATTATTAGTCTATGTGAAGTGAACTATTAAATATTGTAAGATTCTCATGATCATGTCAAAGTTTGTCTTATTCTCACATGTTTATATGGAATATTTAGTCTATTTAAAAGCTTAGAAAGAGATGCCAATAAAAAGATAATGTATAAAAGAAGCTTAAAAGAATTATAGGTATAGTTTAAGATAAATATATATTATTATATTTATTTTTGATTTAATGATAAAATGATATGTGTGATGATTGGATGTAGTCTATAGTGAAGTTATCTTTTACTTAAAAAATGCGATAAATTTATTGAGTTGAAAATTATCTAATATTAATTAAAATTTATGTTTATGATATGATAATGATTATCATCACAATGAAAAAGTCTATTGAAATAAGACGACATAACATGTCACTACCAACTCACAACTAATATTGATACTATAATGAATATATTACTCATCTTTTTAAAAATATAATAAACAAATTTAAAAAGTAATTATTTTTCACTAACCACCATTTCATAGATGCCACACACCTCAAGGAGCAATTAGTAGCTTTCAATTATTTCATACACACATTAAAAATGGAGACCATAAAACTTTCACTCAGGTATCTTTTTGTTGAGCCTCATCACTAGTAACTTAATCCACATATATAATACCCATTTTTGCTAAACTAAAAAGAAAAAAATTAAGTTTAAAAACATTTTTTCATTATCCAACTTAAGGTAAGACTTGAGCCTATTACATAGTACCTTACATTCATGCTAATTTATTTTAAATTAAAAAGTAAAAAAATAACTTTTTTCATTATTCAACATGTTGAGATAAACTTCGCATCTTAATATAATACTTGAATTTGATACACATTGTCTTTCATATCAATTTGTCCCACTACCCCAAACATCCAAAGAATTTGAAATAACTACATGATAAGAATAAAAAATAAAAATTGATTGCTCATAACAATTTATTATATGCATATAAATTTGAATTAAGATGATTTTATATTTAATTACATTAAGAAGCATAATTATAGTGGTAGTAAGAGATGGATTGTCACGATATGAGTGTGTTCATGAAAGCCTTTTAATTCAATTAATGTTTACAAATTAAATAAAATATTTATATATAGAATATTTAAATTATATTTTTTATATTATATTCTATTTTAAAACTAATAACTAAAATACAATATAATGCGAAATATATAATTTATATATATTTTTATATAATAATGTTAATTTAATTGTAAAATCTTAATATAATAGATTTTTTTTAATTATTAATTATAAATGAATCTATTCATTTATACTAAATAAATGTACTTATAAGTAAAACATAATCAATTGAAGAAGCCAAGAAAGTACTCGAAGCTACTATCATAACAAACCAACACTAGAGAAACTCTACCTCTAAAAAAACATTACAACTAAAACATAACCTAATAGAAAAGTTATCAAAACCTAAAAGAGAGTATAATATTACATTGGTAATAACAACCTTCCTGCTACTTTGTGAGAGTAAGCCTTCCATTGTCAACTATACACCTTCATTGATTAATTCACATGTGCCCAACTAGAGATTTTCCACTTTTATCTTACACCCTTCTTTCATGGCTATGTTGCTCTACACCAATCTACCCCTAGACGAGATGCCCCCAAATAATTTCCAAAACTTTTTGATTTGATGGGAAGTCTCAAAGTAAGTGATCCTCCTCCCATTGAGCCACTATTTGATTTGCATTCACTTTCTAAAGTTGATACTCCTTAGTTTTATGCTCCTTCTCAAGGTGAATTCCATGGGATTTTAGCTTTGCATCTAAATTTGTCTCTTGACTTCTAGGATTTGAATCAAAAGCTCATATTTTCATACCAACATAGAATCAACTATGATTTTAGCAACTAAATTATTCATATCTAAGAAGTAGTCTTGATTGTACATAAAGCATCTCATAAGCTTGCTTGCATAATCCATGTATTGCAACTATGTATCATGAGAAGATTAGTTATTGAGTGAGGGAGAGACTAGCTAGGTTAAATCTAAAAACACACAAACTCTAGCAAAAATGTTGAAACTCAATTTGAGTCTATCTATACAAAATCATGAATCTATTTAGCTAGAAATTGCACCATCCTCACTAATTTACAAACCAAGGGGATGTTGCAGAAGAAAATCCAAAAGGAAACATTCAAGAAAGAGACATGAGCTAGGTCAAAAAATGGTTGCTAAGGACATAAGAACAACCAAGATTTACCATAAAGCCACAAACCCTTCTTCCAAACATGCTCTAGATCTTTATAGAATTTGAAATCTAGAAGAAAGAACCCCTTTGATATAAAGGATATAGAAGGTAGCTTTATGTCTTACCACATTGATTCCATCCACCCATAGATTCTTTCTTCATCTATATTTCTACCCACAAACTTGCTCACCAAAAAGCATATGTATGTTGCAAGGACATTTCTTCCATGTAATTATCCAAAGAAAAAGATCCATAGAGGATGCAATGATTGGGAGGGGAATGTATCCTATAAACAAGGTCTAAAACCCTAGAAGGGTTTATAGGTACATTGCTTTATAAGGTGGATAAACAACCTTTGATGCCTTCACCAACATGAGAATGAAATCATGGTTGTCCTTCACAAGTAGAGAAAACTAGAAATCACTAGAGGAGTGGAAAGCATTACTCACATTCTTGTAGTCCATATAAACCACACAATCTAAAGAGATGTCTTAAGATTACTTAGGGGCAATGACAACCTCCTACTTAACTAAAATCCTTATATCAACCCCATCAAGGAGAGCATCCTTATGCTCATCTAAAATCCTTGTATCAACCCCATTGATGAGAGCATCCTTATACTATACCTCTCCAACATCAGTCACCTCTCCAATAGTTGTTCATCAATCACCAATGATTAGAGAAGCCAATATTTATAGGGAAAAACCATGATTTAATCTACTTGCAACCTTTTTGGGATAGGAATGACCTAAAGCTTTTCTTTGCTCAACTTAATCTCCCTGTTCCACATCATGCCTATCCATCAGAAGTTTTGTAGTTCCTAATCCATGAACTATAACCCCTAGCACTACCATGTAAGCCATTAATATAATACCATCCTCACTATATCATAGTTTTTTTTAATCAATGAAGTGCGAGGTATGGTCCACTCCCTTTATATAATAATAAAAGCATAACAATGACTAGAGATGCCAACTATAAAGCTTTGAATGAAGTTGATTTACATAACAAACTAAGCATGAACTAGGCCTTTAAGGCATTGAGGCTCATAACCATGCAAACAAAAAAGTAATATGATTAAACCTTTCTTATCTAAGGATCCTTGTGCCATTTTGTATTGAGCTTTTTCATTTTTAGATGAATCTTTTTTCTTCTAAATGACCATCAAATTGATAAAATGTTTGCCCCCAAGATCTTTAGAAGGTTGTCCAAAATTTTGTAGAGAATGTTGTAGGACTTCGAAAGTAGAGACAAATTTTCCCAAGAGAATCACTAATCTCTCTCAAGCTAGCTTTGCACTAGTATATTGAGGCAAATATTGTAATCAAACCCAAATCAGAGTTGTAGACAAATTATCTATCAAAGGGTTAAGCAAAGGAAATCATAGTTTCAAGCTCAAAATATAACCATCCTAGAGCCATGGACCAAAGTTTAGAAGCTTGTCTCTATCTTCAGGAGAAAAACACAAAATAATAAACCCTGGGTGTAGGGAATAAGTTGAAAATGCTTTTGAGCAAGTGGAAGCTAGAGCTTGCAAGTAAAAAAGTGAGCTATTTTACTAAGAGAATCTTCCCAAACATCCACTTCATCCATAGTCAAAATCAATGGAAGGTGAAGTCTCAACCTTTTTTACTATTGCACCTCTTTTCTAAACACTGTATCTTTACACTTAGATAATTCATAACAATAAAAACTTTTGAAAATGACATGAAACCTAAATTCTTTCAACAAATACAATATTAAAAAATAAATTATATAAATTAATAATTAATATACTATATTATTTTATTTAACATATCTATCTCTTCTCCTATTTGTCCTAAACAACATAACTACCGAATTTCTTAAGCACTTATAACAAATTTTATTACCGACCACAAAAAAATATTAAACACGTAAACAAAACAATAAATCAATAAGACATTAAAAATGATTGCTTTCTTGATAATTTATGAGACTAATATAGACTTACCAACCCATTACGGAAATTTAATTTGCCTAAATAATTATGATATTAAATACTTATGTAATTGACGCAAAATGAAGAAATCAAAGAAAAAAGGAAAAACAAAAAGGCTTCTACATAAACTCAACTACAGGGCCAGATCACCCCGAGTTCAACCGCAAATGGTATTTCCTAAACCGTGGTTAATAATGGAATTTTAGTATGAATATAATTCTTACGTTTTTCTTCTGTTTTTCTTTTTTCCTGGGCTCTCTGATTCATCCTTTTCTCTATCTAAATTAGACATGGCCGGGGTTTCGAACCGCGGTCGATGATGGCAGCTCTCGACCCCAAATTTATGCTCTGCTAAAGTGTCCGAATAATCAGTTTCACGTAAGTGCTTGTAATATCTTTCAGTAATGCTCAGTTCAGAGTAGTTGGTTTTGAATTATGTTTATTTTTACTTCGTATATTACAACTTTTGGGGTTTTATATCGAAACTGCACAGAAAGATTGTTTTAAGCAGTAAAATGCTGTCTGATAGAGCGTACAGAACTAATTTCGACAAAATTATGTTAAAAGTAATATATTTCACATGACTTGTAAACTAGAAGCGGAAGGCGCCTAATAAATATAGGAAAATTTCGCTTTGGAAATAATTGTCTTACACTGTCCCGAGTTTGTGAATTCTCTGTCTGTATAATTTTAGCAATCTCTTTGCTTCTAACGTAACTTCTTCATTGGTGTGAATTTTCCAAAAGAGTTCGTTGTCTTTTTGGCCTCAATTTTGGGAAAACAAGGGATTGCTTGGATAATCTGACTATTATTTCATTCTAATTATACAAAAAAAAGCGAATTGGGGAAGAAGAAGTCAAAGCTTTGCTTACATTTGGTGCTGGCGAAGATCATTTGACATTCCAGGCCTGTTATTTCTCTTAAAGAAAATGATTCCTTAATTAGTTATCATCTATTTAATTCCCTGACAGGTTAGTCCGGCTTCTTCTTGTTCTTTTACAGCACGATCAGCAGGAAACTCGGGTTCACGGACGGGGACCTTTTTCTTGCATCAGGCCTACTATCTACTGTGATTATGTTTCCATGTCATATAATTGAACCCCTATTTATATTCTTCTGTACCTTATTTCAAAGTGATGTTCTCGATCATAACCTCATTGCTGTCTTTGTATCACATTTTTTGTTGTCACTATGGTTTATAAGTAAATTCAATACTTGGCCCACTCCCGACTAGCTATTGAGAATGCATCATTTGGCTTAAAATATTGGTTGACGGTTTCGGTTCTACCAAATTTTGCCTGGGACTTGCACCCAGTCTTATGTTTGTACCATAGTAACCTGGCTACTTCAACATGGGGAGCATGCCCATGGGACTTGAGCTTAGGCCATCATCATAGCATTGGTTAGAATACCCTTAGTTACACAACATGAGATAGGTCATGAGGTTAAAATTGGAGGAATTCAGGTGGGTGTCCCTGTGGCTGTGCCAAGGAGGGGCTGATAAAACACCTGTGCACCCAAAAATTTGCCTTTACCCTTTTTGCTGCTAGACCAAGGTCCACTGAACTAATTCAATTGCTTAATGATGGTGTTTGAGGTTTTTATTTTATCCCGATTGTTACAACTGAAACTAAATTGCTTTGACTGAAACTTTTGCATACATGTCCATTTCCTTCCCAGAATGAATTACAAATAGATTGATATGCCCTGGAATTAGGGATGTGTGGAACTCAACTCTGGTTTTGATCTGTCCCACTTATGCGATGCAATTTCTTTTTCACACTGATTAGTTGATAAGTTGGGAAGCTTTGATATTTGGAGGGAAGTTGATAAAGGATCTGAGTCTGTAATGAGGAAAGTTACTGATTCAGTTCCCTTTTATGACTAGAGAGGTTGGATCAAGCATTGAATGGCTTTGTTGTAGACTTTTTTCTCATATGTCAATGACAGCTTAAGAATGTTATATTCCTGTGATCACTCAAAACAATACTTAGCTAGTATTTTCTTGCTTGTAGTACTTTTTGAACCTATAAAGCCTTGCTTGGTTTTCCCTGGTTTTTTATTAACAATGTGTTCCTCACTTAATGTATTATGTTTATGACAACAGGTGGTTGAGCTTCTTTTATTATTTCAGTGCATTCAACAGTTGAGAACTATATTCATTTTATTGCTGTTTAACTGAAGATATTATAGAAAGACTGCAACCTGATATTTTATCCAAGTTTTGTGCCTCAAAATTTGAAGTATCATGGATTTGGGCATTGTCCACAGTGGATGGCTTTTGCTAGTGAATGGTGATCCGTGAATTACTGAGTTGATTGAAACTATGGAAGTTGATGTGGAGGGAATGGATTCTGCATACCAAATTATATCGAAATTCTAGGTAACCAGTTTGCTTTCAATGGAGTTTTCTTACTGAATCTAGACTAATTTCATTTTCAATGTATTTCGCAGAGGCTTGCAAATTTGGTTTAGTTTGTGGGTTTTTATCATACTATTCTGAGATGACGAAAATAAACTTTTAAAAATTAATTTTTTGGCCAGAGGAGCGCAGCACCTCACCAGATGTTAATGTACACTAATTGTTTGCGTGAGAGTCAAGATTGTCGGCAGAGAAGGAATTAAAAGTGATGATCAAAATTATGCCCCACCCAGGGAAAGATTAAGGATTCCATCATGCAGAGCAGATGTAGCTCGTCCAGATTGAATTAATTTCATGACTGGTCCCATGAATTTTTTTATCCTCAAGGTTGTTTTTCATTGTGCTGTAACTGTGATCAGATACTAGCACAAACGAGTAAGAAAATGGACCAGAAAACTCTGAAAAAATATCCACTCAGGTCATCTGATTACAAGTTATACGAGGAGGTTGGTCAAGGTGTTAGTGCAACGGTATACCGTGCTCTTTGTATACCATTCAATCAGATTGTTGCTGTTAAAGTTTTAGATTTGGAGAAATGCAATAGCAATTTGGTATGTTATTTGCCCACCTCTTTTTTCATCTGAAGAATGTGGCATTCATGATGAAGCTCCTTAGTTGAAGATTGTGAAATATAAGCAGTTTATGTACATGTTGGGCATGTAATGCATGTTTTGGAAACTATGCTTTGAAGAGAATGTTTATCTTTGTTTCAATGATATATTTTTTATGAAGACAATATATGCATAAGACAATGCTATAAAGTTTTTTAATCCATTTACCATCAAATTCTTAACTGTGGATGTAGATGTCACCCATGACAGAAATAATTAGCTGTTACTTTTTAGTCATTGCAAAGTAAAGGTTAATGGTACTTGGGGGTCCAATTTATTTTATTTTGAAATACTCACAATACATTTGTTTAAGCATTTGCAATACAAACCTTAAGGTTACATAAATTCTTTTGATGAAGGTTGGTTTGTATTTGTTCAATATCTATAAGCCATAAGTTAATATTTACACTAATTCAAACTAATGGGTTTTATTTTCAATACACTAATACAAATTAATTTGTTTTATCTTCAATATACTAATTCAAACTGATGGGCTTTGTCTTTTTATGATATGCAAAGTATGTTTATGTGAATTTGGTTAGTAATAAGTAGGCTTCTGATGTAGACAAGGATATGGGGTCAAATTAACATCAACCTTGTCCTTGCAGCCATGTTCCAGGTTCCATCAGTGGATCCAAATCAACACAGATTACATTCAACAAATTCAGATTTCTTTATTTATTACACCAAAGCTAAACATGCTACAGATAGATTTCATAAGAGACACTATTTTCTTGGATGAGTTCTCCCTCTAAAAGAGCCTCCTATCTCTCTAAGAGTCTCACTTTCTCTCCAAGGGCCCCCCCTTCTATCTCATTATTGAAAAATCAATTCAAAGATTGGTCTATTTGCATTTGGGCTGATTCATTGCATTCTTCTGCTTCTCGGGTTGAAACTATTGTGACACTTCTAATTCTAGTAACAATGATGTAACTGATTTTTGGTTGTCAGGTTACTGTTCTTAATGATGATGCCCGGGTGCATCTTCATTTTCTCTAAGTGCTGCATCTGCAAATAATAAACAATTTTGAAAATCTGCTATTATTGCCACCTAAGTCACAGAATTCGGTGAACTTGAAGCATGGAAGTCAAATTTTTTCGAACTTGAAATATTTATTTAAAATTCGTTCAAATTCGACTGATTTTTAGGGTTTTTAAAGCATTTTATATGGTTTTCACGGTGTTTTTTAAAAAACGTGACTCCGTCATGATTTCCTCCATTTTTGCCACGATTTCCTTCATTTTTTGCCACGTTTTCCTTTGTTTTTGTCGCGTTTTCCTTTATTTTTGCCATGATTAGGGTTTTTTTGCCGCAATTTATGTAAATCTTGTTGAAATGAACAAGACAATTGAGGGGGAGGGTGGCGGGTGGGAGGGGGGTTAATCAGTTGTAGGCTTGTAGCAAATTAAACCTTCAAAACCCTCAATAGTAATTAGATCCACATGCATTCATTAAACCCTTATTCTGTTAATGTGATTAAACATGAAATACAAATAATAGAAACTGAAATAGCAACACCGAAAAACCATGGTGAGGATTAGCTCACAATATAAGTAATAGCAAAATCGGTACAAAAGGGCTCATTGCCAGAATAGGACACACTGTCCAAAAAGGTTCACATCCAGGGCTCACTGCCACAAAAAGAATACAAGAAGATAGAAGAAAATTATGCAGAGAACACTTCTCAATGCAACAAGGAATCCACCACAATTGCTCGCACACTTTCGTAGTCTTGCATGAATGATTTTGGATGCCTTCAGCTCACTGCCTTCAGGAACTCTAACACTGAAATTTGCACTGCTTTGCTCAAGTTCGCATCACACACATCACCCTCGCATCTATCTTGCTTCTCACTTCTTTCATCCATCAACTCACAACAACACCATACATATTTATATCGACCTCAACCTCAAAAACCTTCTCCAATGTCAGCAACTAGCCGTTATACATACGAATTCAAAATAGGTCGGCACCTAAACATTCCCGCGGTGGATAGGAATAAAGGCGACCTACATAAATCCTTAATTAGGACCCAAATAGATCCCAACACACCTCAACATGCTTTCATAAGCTCGCATGTAGTGTTAAACACAAGGTCGACCAACACCTATGTTAAGCACCATAATCATTAAGTACACGCTTCCACAAATCAACCCGAAACTTCCGGACAACATAATTCACTTGAACATGATCCAGAATAGTCTTCAAACTACTTAAGATTCATCAAACACTTCATCCAAGCTTGCATCATACAAACACTTAAACTCAAAACAATTGGTAACCCTTATTTGCATACTGATAAATGAAACTCACTTTGTACTGCACCAAATCACGTAAAAACTTGAATACAGAAAGATACACGCATTATAAACAACTTTCCAAGTTCGCACAACCTGAAGCTAGACAGCGGAGAAATGTAGAGCAAATACATTTCTCCAGGCCACAAAAACCATCACTGAAAGACTGGTTCACACACTGGTGAAAATATCTCGCACTGTACAATGATCCAAAAACCCAAATTCTGCATATAGCAATCTCTGACACCCTTGAATAACCTGTAAGATCCGCACAAGCATAGCATCAACACAGAAGAAATGTGGAGCACAATATCGGAGCACACTATGAACACTTGCACTACACAGTTTATTCTGTTTATCAAATTTTCTCAAAAGCACTTGGAAACCGAGTACCAGAGACATCATCTCAGCTCATTACTTCATGCCAACTCATCTTTAAACTTTGCAACAAAAAGATAGCTCCATGTACTCACAACACTTCCTCAAGGTCTCAACTAGACATGCACAACCTGCATCAACCTGGTTTCCTCTTTTTCACAATTTTCTCAATATTCTTGACATCTTCATCCCATAGTTGACATCAATGACAACACACTGACTTCCTGTTGACATCAATGACAACACCTTCATACTTGCAACAAATCTGCCGCAGTTTGTGTTTCTTGGCTCTTGCAATGCTTGCGGGACCAGATATATTACTTATATTTCAAAAAGAAAAATTATATTAGGTGATTTAATGCTGATTTTTTTTCTCGAATTTTTTCCTTACCGAACTTCATCCGAATTTCAATGTTGCCGAACTTGAATTCGAATTCAAACCTTGTGACTTAGATTGCCACTAGTTTTGGACTAAGCCAACAACTATGTTGTTGCTACAAAAACCTTTTGCAGTACTACGAGGCTGCTGCATAACAACTTTCACCCCAAGACACCTTAACATGGTACAGCATTACTTGAAACTATCTTGCCTTGTTATGGTGTCTTCAACAAACCTGCCTTTGAACTCCAATGCAACCTTTGATCAAAGAGGACTCTATTTATTCTGCTTACCTGTGCATATGAAACACTTAATTCTTTTTTGGGTGATGCAAGATCACACTACCCACAAGATGCTCTTCCATCAATGGCCTTTATTTCTTGTAAAATGTGCATGAGGCCAATTAGCTGAAGTCACACTGGAGGCATAGTTGTGAATTGTGATCATATTCAGTTTTTAGTTTTATATGTGTCATACCCATAAATGATGGTAATTGATTCAATGTGTATCATTCCTAACCAATTGTAGGCCCTAGTGGACAATGTGTAATGGGTTAGAAATTATATTTAGTGATTGCTTGAGGCCTAGTTATGAGACTTTATGAGTCTCCAGAAAACTTGTTTGGTGCTGGGCTGAGTGAGCCATGGTGAGTCTAGATGACTGGACTCAGGAGTCTCATTCACTGCTCAACCAGAAAAACCTTGAAAATAAAGAAAAAACAAATAAAACAACACAGAGTTCTTTTGCCACTCATTTTTAACATCTATATATCTGTTTTGTAGCATCCACAAGAGAAAAATGTGACTAGGTGCATGGGGGATTGGGTTATGGTGTTTTTACTTAGTTTTCAGTTATGTTTGGTTGCTTTTTTCTCTATTTAATTTGCTGAGTCTAATTGAGTTTGTGCTAGTCTTTTAACTGTGTCTGAGGGAAGGCCATGTCTCAAAACTATGGTTTGAGGTTGCAATGACTATCTGTTTGAGAATATAGTTGAAGTGACTTTCTTTGGGGGATACATTGTTCATCAAGCAAATTGTTGAGTTATTAAGGTGACCAGTCAAGATAGGGCAATGATTGGTGGTTAGAATCTATACAACTAGCTTTAAAGTTCAAAATGCTTAGATGAGCTTAAGCACATTGAAGAGAAGCATTATATATGTGTATTAGAATTGACATACATTAGAAGTAATCTGTTTGTCATGTCATACCCATTGATGATGTAAAGTTAGATTTTTCTACAAATATATCTCTTTTTTTTTTCTTTGCAGTTGATTTATGAGATAAGTTGTGATTTAGAGAGGTTTCTCTATCTTAGATAAGTTGTGAGGAGATAGGATGGATCAAGCATTTGCTGATTCCATAGTTGGAATGATGAGTGCTGGTGGGATAAGGTCCAGCACATGTAATGTTCTAGTAAACTAAGCATGGAAAAGTACACCTTAACTAGTCATCTTTATATGTAAGGTGAAGGATAAATTACAGTAAGGCATGTGGAAGAACAACGCTATTAGTGAAGGAGAGAAAGCTTTTGGAAAATATATACAAATTTGTTCCAATTAGGGCACATATGGTGCATCCATTATCTCAAATGGATGGACAAATGTAGCCAATAGGCTATTGATTAACCTTGTAATCCTATGTCATTTGTATGTCTCCATGTTCCTTGGAATGTTTTCTAGGGGACATGTGAGAAAAATATTAAGTTTTGGCATATTGTAATTATATTTTAATGAGAGGATTTAATTTTGGTGGAGGTTACACATCAAATATGGGTAAGGCATCTCTCCTAGGTGTCCATATTGGAAGTTGGAAGGTCTTCGATGGGGCGCCCAATATTGGAGATGAAAATGTGTCCATTGGTGTTACATCGTGGATCGGAAAGGTTATCGGAGTATCCGGAAAATTAGGAGTTGGATAGGCTATGGGTTAGGCACCCATGTGAGAGCCTTGTTTTTCCATTTAATATTTTATTGTCTTTTGACTGTCCATGAAGAGGAGTGTGGGTTTTTGCAGGTGGTTTTGTACCTCTTGTTTTGGTTTACCATTTGTGGTTTTACCTCCCATAATTTCTATAGATTGGAGCTGTGAGATGGTAGTTTTATATTGAGTTATTGCAAGTGATAGGGTGCTGCTGGGTTGAGTAGAGATCAGTAGTGAAGTGTATTATTGTGTATTCTCATTCAAAGACTAATAATATACTTGCCCTCTTTTTTCATGTGGATTTTTTTCCCGAAAGGGTTTCTCCACGTAAATCTGGAGCCACATTTTGTTTGCTATTTTTTATATTGTGATATATGTTGCAATAACATGTTTAAATCTGATTTGGTAATCTGATTTTCAGATTTGAATTCACTTGCATAAGCTCATATTGTAGCTTTCCTTCACCTTGTTTTCAACATTTTGTATTAGAGCTAACGGTTCTATTGAGAAGGGGACGCCTTTCTCTTAAGTTTTGGAGGTTTTTTGGCTGTATGTTACATCCCCTTTATCATGAACATGTTATGACAATGAAATTTCGGTCATTATGTTAGTTGCAAGTAACTACTTTTCATGGAAATGTGAAATTGTGGAAAGAATAATTGTTTTATGTCGAAATTTCAAGGTGAATGATTTTCTTATATATGCGAGTGGTTTTCCTATTCATGTGAAAATGAACGTGTTCAGATTATATTCAAATATATATATATAGATATATATAAACGTTGAGAATGATCTAACCATAATTCTTGTTAGTGGATGCAGGATTGCCAACGCCCCGAGAGAAAAGGAAATATCATCAGGGAGAGGACGTGGTTAATAATGGATCAATTTTATCATCAAACCTTGAGTCAGTGCAAGACGGTTGTGTCGACGTTACGACCTTGGCCATAAGTAATCTAATATAATAATTATTGATGAAGTAAGTCAAATTATATATATATATATATCGATCAATAGTCAGCCTTAGAGGAGATTTCAAAAGATTATTAAATATTAAATTAATAATAAAAGATTTGATCTTAAGCCAACCATTTAAATATAAAACAAAAGGAAGGATTTAAAACGAAAATGAATGGGAATCGTGGACGGTTCTTTTTGAAGGCATAAGTATTTCTGCCATCTTCCCATCGTGCCTCCAGTTGGAACAGCCAAGATGGTAGCCAAGAGGTCTCAGGGGATTCAAGCAATCTTGGAACGGAGGTTTCGTTGAGCATTGGCAATTAATCAGAGGTCTCTCCATTTCATTCGGGACTTCTACACATTGATGCACTCTGTTCTTTTGGGTTCGTCATATCTGCAAACACAATCGGCTTTCATTGTGGAACATAGTCGTTTATTCCTGAGACGAATATCATCTAGTCTCAGCCTCATATTCATTTCTGTTATCTACTGCTTTTAATCTTGTTGATACTTTGCATCCGCCTTTGACTATCTTGAGAATCTCATTCACTCTCTTCTGAGTCGCGCTCCATTTGGTTTGGGCATTAGTTTCTCCATTATACTACTTCTCTAGTCTTTCTTCCTGAAGACGAGTTAGAAGTGGCTACTTGGTTTCTTCGTGACGGACATAGGTGGAAGTCGTGGAGGAGACTAAGTCTCGGGTGCCATTCATCGGGAGAACTCTTGAGCGGAACTTCATCAAATCTTGAATCATCTTTTAGGCACGTAAAAGTTATACCGGGTTTGACACTCCTGATTTGTTAGTTTTGAAATCAAACCGTAAATTTATCATGAAATTTTGTTTGAATTCTCATTAGTTGGAATTTAGTAATTCTCGAATATAGGAAGAACTTTAATGGATGGGAATATTTAAATTTTATCATGCTACGAAGCACTTGATTTATCTTTTTGAATCTGGATGCATTTAGCTACCGTCTTAAATGTAACCGAGTCCTGTATTTGCATGTTGGAGTCGAAACTCTTACCTTTCCTTGAACCTCTTCTTAGAATCGTCCGAGATATAATCCAACAACCATTTTATTCATTTTACTAATGACGACCTGTTTTTTACCTTGAACCATCACTATTAATATTGTCTCATTGGACTTGTTTCGAGCTTTCCATTCTCTATTAAGTTTGTTTGATCTGATATTCACGTCCTCTAACCTAAATCTCTAGGTATAGCATGGAAAAGAGTATCATCTGTAGATGCTTTGCAGCGAATGAATTTCACCATACTCTCCAACCTATGCTATAGAAGTATATATATATAGATATATCATAGTACCTCTTGTCTTAAAGGATTTTCGGAACGGGTCTTTCATCTTTCCCTTGAAGCTTATACGATAGTTGACTCTGTTGTTCCATCTGAGAAGTTCCTTAGATTGGAGTCCGAAATACTCTGTCATCTGAAACTGTAAGTAGTTCAAATCATCTTGAAATCTCATGTGCATTTATCTTCTCTGTCTTAATCGAGACCTCACAATTCTTAAAGCCGATTTGGTTAAGGGCATACTCTCTTCCTTACCGAAATCTCTTATTTGTCTTGTAAATGATTAAGACTTGGAAGGGCTCTATATTGAACCAGCTTATTCTGTCTCTCTCTTTATACATGACTAAAACCAGGAGGTTAACCTTAAAAGAAGAGAAAGTTTATGTACCTAGCCTCTCTCTCCTTCTTTAAAGATATCGACAAATCTTAATATAATAATGGATCCAAATCAAGTTATTTAACAATAAACCTTAAGGTTAAGTTTAACCTCGAACCAAGAGAAGATTGATAACCCAACCAGATGTTGCAAGAAATAAGAACTTGATCTATCTGGTTAAACCGAATTTTCTCCTCTCTAATTAGATGCTGGTTTAGTGCACTTTCTCGCTCACCGAGTCTATTAAGGGATATATAAGTGAGACTTGAAATCCTCTTTGCCGAATGAATTTCTTTTAATATGCATGGAACATGAGGGTTAAGATATAACCCAGAATTGAGAGGAAATGATAATCAAACCTGACATTGTAATTGGAACATGAGGGTTAAGATATAACCCAGAATTGAGAGGAAATGATAATCAAACGTGGCATTGTAATTGGAACATGAGGGTTAAGATATAACCCAGAACTGAGAGGAAATGATAATCAAACCTGGCATTGTAATTGGAACATGAGGGTTAAGATATAACCCAGAATTGAGAGGAAACGGTAATCAAACCTAGCATTGTAATACTAAACTCTGAATCCTTATTGCCGAATAAGACTCCTTGATCTCTCCTCATGAATTTGAGAATAGCAGTTTATCATTACTTAGTTGGGATAAGTTATGAGTTGAGTATCCTTCTTTGTAAGAGCATTAAGAAATCAACTACCTTTAAATGTGAAGAAAGGTTATTGGAATCATGATAATATAATTTAAATCTTGAAACAAGCATTATCATGTCGAGCAAGGGTGAGAGTGCTGACGGCACAGGAGTGCTAGAAATATTAAAAATCCTTGGCCAAGGTATGATGCTAGTTAGGCAGTAGTTAGCTATCATGATCCAGATATACTTCTGGTTAGAATGATCCTTCTGGTTAGGAGGTACCTACAGAGGAGGGGTCGACCAGCGGTATAGGTTCATGACACCAGGCTCAGAACGACATGATGATGATTTGATCCTTGTTGATTACCCTCGTGAAGGGTCGGGTTCTTCAGTTGAAGAAACTCGGGAGACCAGTAGGTCTGGATGGGAGGTAAAGCCCCTGATGATGTTTCTCTTTCTCTCAATGATAAAGTTGTTCAAGCAATTCAGCATGAAGATGATGTCAAATTGTATTCTTTTTCTCTCGCTCGTAATTCCAGGTACATGCATTTGTCAATTTAAGTTTACTTTCAATGCTGCAATAAATTGTTATTTCCTTTAGTTAATTGTTCATATGCAAACATCTGTAGTTGATCAGTTAGACAATTATTTGAATTCATTCAGCTGAAATGGAAGATCTGAAATTAGTTAAAGAATATAAAGAAGTTACTTCTTTCCTTCAGTTCGTTATTTTGTTAAATGGGATCCCTAGATAGGTTAGTTAGTTAGTTACTTGCCAGATGAAATTTGGCAGTTAGATTTCCATTTCTTAAACCATAGGATGTCAGCTGTTACATTTGTTTCATAGCTGTAGTATTTGCTTGTTACTCTCTGAAAGCAAAGAAAAGTAGTTATTTTTCCTTCAGTAATTTTCTGTTTACAGTTAATAGTTTTCCTTTCAGCTGAAAATGGAAATAAAAAGAAAGTTAGTTGATGAATTGTTATGATGTAACAACATCAAAATGTTTATCTCTCCGCTCAAAAATTTGCATGGAAACCCTAGCACAAAAACTTGTTAGTTGCTTTTCAGCTGAAAGCTGGTAGTTGGTTTACATTTTTAAACTGTAGAACATGTAGAGTGTTACACTATAGTGGGAGCTTTTGTTTTGTGGTATATTGCAGATTTGTGAAGAAGATTGTTTACTGTGGCTTCTACCTCTTGCTAGGATATTGAAAAATTCAATGGCACAGGCTACAAGATGTGGAAACTGAAGATGGAGGATCGCCTTGAAGAGAGATCAGTGGTTGCCAGTTTCACAAGAAAGTAAACTAGCTGCAATGTTTGATGAAGATTGGAAAAAGTTAAACAAGAAGGCACGAGAAACCATATGGTTGTGTCTCACAGATTTTGTCCTTTTGAATGTCTCCATAGAAGACACCGCATACAAGTTGTGGAAGAGGATAGGTGATATTTAGTAAACTAAAAGTTTGTCTAACAAGTTATATCTCAAAAGATGGTTATATTCATTAAAAAAAAAGATGGTGATTCTATTGTAGACCATTTAAATGCTTGTAATCTGATTATAAGTTAGCTCGCATTAGTAGATGTTAAATTAGAAGATGAAGATAAATGTCTCTTATTTCTTTGTTCTTTGCTCAAATCTTGGGAAAACCTAATTGTTGCCATAAGTAGTGGTAATGCAGAGCCAAAGATGGACAACATGATTTCCATACTTCTATCAGAGGAGATGAGGAGAAAGTATATGAATGTTGGCTTGAAAGATGCCTTCCATGTGTGAGGAAGGTCCAAAGAGAAAGGGCCTAAAGGGGACAAAAAGAGGGATAAGTTTAAAGGACATTCTAAGACCCCCGGAAAGAGCAGAGTGTTGAAATTGTGGCAAAAGAGGGCATGTGAAGGAGTGTAAGAACAAGAACAAGAATGTTGATTCCTCCATGGAAAAGTCATCCGATGATGATTCTAATGCTTTATTTATTTCAGCTATCTCTATTAGTAATGATGCTTGGCTTATTGATTCGGGTTGCTCCAACCATATGACTCCTCACAAGGATGGTTTACTACTTACAAAGCATATGATGGGGGGCATGTTTTCCTTGGTGATAACAACACTAAGAAGATTATTGGTAAGAGAAAGATAAAGTTGTGTTTCAGTAATGGGAGGATTAAATCCCTTGATGATGTTTTACATATTCCAAGGCTTGCGAGAAATTTACTTTTAGTATCCAAGTTGAATGATTCTGGAATGCATATGACATTTGACAAGTCTAGTTGCAGTTTGGTAAGAGGGAGTTTGGTGATAGCTAAAGGATCTCAAATAGGGACTTTGTTTAGGCTAAGTGCCTCTACTTTATGTAACCCTTCCAATGTAACTAGCACTAAAAATGCATGTATGTTGTGGCACCATAGATTGGGTCACATTGGTGAAAAAGGTCTTAAGACCATTCTTAATAAAATGTTGGTTGACGGTATTTTTGATTATTCTGTTGGCAAAAATGATTTCTGTGAGCATTGTGTGTTTGGTAAACATTGTAGATCGTCATTTCCTAAAGGAACTAATAAGGCAAAGAGATTATTAGAGATCATTCATTCAGATGTATGTGGACTAGTGGATGTTGACTCTTTGGGTAAATCTTGGTATTATGTCTCTTTCATTGATGATGTCTCAAGATACACATGGATTTATTTTATACGTTCTAAATCTGAAGTTTTCACTAAGTTTAAGGAATTTAAGGCCTTAGTTGAGAAGCAATCAGATTATAAGATAAAAGTGTTGAGATTTGACAATGGGGGTGAATATTGTTCTAGGGAATTTGATGAGTTATGTAAGCATGCAAGTATTGTTCAACAAAAGACTACTCCTTACACCCCCCAACAAAATGTGGTAATAGACAAAACTATGCTCCCCCAAGTTTTGGGGACGGGGACGACAGGGGACGGTGGGACGTGTTTCTAGTATGGGGTTACTTTTGGGTCATTGTTTAGGAGATGGCAGGGGACAACTATTAAAAAATAGGGAGATTTTTAAAAATCTAGAGAAATTTCAAATATTCATATCATAACATTCGTAAAGCATTCGTCATAGACATTGTAGAAGATTAATACATAACATTAGACTTGAATTGAGATTTCACATGAGAATCGACAAACAAATTAACAAAATTCAAATGCTTTCATTGTCAATGTGCATACATATTAAATAAGAATTATAACAAAATGCCCAAAGGCTCCAAGTTTCAACTATAAAATGACAAAAACATAAAAAATATATGGCTGTCCCTAATCAGCAGATGCAACTAGCGTTAGTATCAAAATTGGAGCTCAAGTTTGAGTCATCGTTAGATGCAATGCGGTGTAATGTCCCCGCCTCAAGCCTGACCTTTTCGTTTGGTTGGCATAGGCTAGTCGGAAGGTAAAATTAGGGTTTCCTATTTTGAGGGATTGGCTCGGAGTTGATTGTTTCAATTGCGGATTCTTTCTGGGTTTTCAGAGAGCTTCGCAGTGGTATGTTCGTCTTGGCATTCGAGCATCTTCAAGAATTTACTATTTTTAGTAAATTCTATTTCTGGCAGTTTTACAGTTGGGTTCAGCGTGGTTGACTTCCTACTCCAGTTTGGTCAGTTGACTTGCTCATTAATGGCTTCAGGGCACATTTGGAGAGATAAGTGAGTTATTTAATTAAAAGTCACGTTTTAATATTATATTTTAACGTTGACCCCTTGGCCTAGTCTATTGACTTTATGTTGTTTTGAAAAGTGGTCTTTTTGAGGGTGGCGCCTTCATTAAGGATTATTTTATATTTTTACCCAAAGTCAAATCAAGCTATAAAGTGGACGCATTTATTAAAGTATTGAATTTATTTAAAAAGTCAATATTGAACTTGAAGGAAAAGGACGCCATCTTTGAAGAGATTAGGGTTTTTGACTTTGAGAGGAGTTTAGGGTTTCGAGAAGTCAACCAGAAATTATAAAAGGAAGACTTGGATCATCATTTCGGGATCTTTTGTCTACAGTATTGTTATGCTGCCGGTTTGGCTCTAGAACTGCTTCGAGGAATGAAGGCCTCCTAGCTTGGGCATTGCTTCTTGCTTGCAACACAGCAACTAGTGATGAGATAGCTTAATTTGTGAGTTGCATTTAGTTTTGAGCATTGTATTCAGCTTGTGCATTGTTAGATCTGTTTTGCAAATTAGTGTATTTCCGTATATTGCATTGTTGCTACAGCAGATTCATGTTTTTATTCATAAGTCAAAAAACATCAAAAATATTGTTCTGGGTATTAACCCATTCTCATTGTAGGGTCTAGGCGCCTTAAGTCTCAAGTTTGCAGAATTTTTACAGAAGGCATTAATTTTTAAGAGCAGATCGCCCTTTTCATGAAGCCGTACCTCTTAATGCTGTCTTGGAATCCGTGCAATTTATATCTGTGGTATTTGGGTCTGTTTTAGTGTTTGGTCTTGGTCGCCTATGTCTTTAGAGAGCATTGCATTTTATTTCACATCAATTGGGTATTCTCTGAGGAAGTTATGAACATTTCTTTAAGATTGTAAGCTGCTGGTTATATGACAAAAAGTGCAGATCTGTTATGACAGTCTTGAGAAATCTGCATCTTCCTTATTTGGTTGGTGTTGAGGTTTTCTTATAGACTTTGCAGAAGAATTCTTGTTGAATGCACCATTTGAAAGAGCATCTTATGTCTTGATTTTGCAGGCAATAATATCTTTGTAAGCTGGCAGTAGTACTGACCAGTTGTTCTTTAATATTGCTTCATCGTTATTTGTAATACTCATTCTTCTTTCAGTAATTGTTGTAATAGATACATCTCCGCCCTATGGTAGCTACTTTCCCACTCTGGGTTAGCAAGCACATTCTGGGTGTTGAGTACTTTCAGCTTTAAGTGTAGAAGATCCTCGACCATATGCTCGCCATCATCGGTGCCATTCTTGGTTAGAGTTCCTGCATAAGCAATTTGTTTAAGATCCTCTGACCAATGCTCACACCTTGCCCACATCGGGATCCTGGTGTACATTCTGGTTAGAGTTGCTTCAGCACGTTTTGGTTTATCTTCTAACCTTAACGGGTGCATTGATTTGAATTTGTAATTTGAAAATTTGAAAAAATTGGCTCGAATATTTCGACGGGTGGATCGCTTCGAGGTCCCCGAGTCCCCAAAGCGTTTCGAGGGGGACGGGGGTACTAGGGTAGGGGACTAGTCCCCGTGGAGCACTAAGAAAGAATGAAACAAACCTGGATGGAAAGAGCTAGGAGCATGTTGAGTGGTGCTAAGCTTGATAGATGCTTTTGGGAAGAAGCGGTTGGTATTTCTTGTTGTTTGATTAATAGATCTCCTTGTTCAGCTCTTGTTGATAAAAGTCCTTATGAAGTGTGGATAGGTAGAAAGCCTTCAGTTTCACACTTAAGGGTCTTTAGTTGTGAGATTTTTGTTCATGTGCCTCAAGAGAAGTGATTTAAATTGGATCCAAAAGCTCAAAAATGCATCTTCGTTGGTTATGGTGAGAATGTAAAAGGTTATAAGCTTTGGAATCCTCTAACCCGTAAAATAATTCTTTCTAGAGATGTGATTTTCAGGGAGTTTAGAGCTTACTCAAGAGAAGAACAACCAAAGGAGAAAGATAAGACAAATACAGTGCACTTCGAGACAAAGATTGAGAAGTAGGAAGATGCACATGTGGAAGAACAATTAGACAAATCTGAGGATAGAGAAGAAGAAGAGGGTTCAGATAGTTTAGATGATGTGCAGGATGAGCACATAGAAGAAGAAAAACAGGTAGAGCCCATTACTCCTACCTTGAGGAGGTCCACACGACAACAAAATCCAGTTGACAATTATAACTCACTAGATTACCCTTTTGTATTTGCTTAGTTAAGTATTGACGATGAACCTAATCTTTCAGGGAAGCTCTCTCTTTGGAGGAAAGTGAGTCTTGGTTGCAGGCCATGCAATAGGAGATGATCGCTTTGGATAGTTGTGACACTTGGGATCTTGTTAGTGGGTATTTAAAAAGAAATCTGGAGTAGATGGTCGGTTGGAGCGGTATAGGTCAGATTAGTGGCTAAGGGCTACTCCCAGAGAGAGGGAGTTGATTTTGGTGAAATTTTCTCTCCTGTTTTTAAATTGACTTTTATTAGATTCCTATTATCTATTGCTGTTGCTGCTTGTGATTTTGAGATAGAGCAAAGAGATATTAAAACTGCTTTCTTGCATGGGGATCTTGAGAAGGAAATTTATATGTGACAACTTGACGGTTTTGTTGTGAAAGGAAAAAAAACAATTGGTTTGCTGGTTGAAGAGATCTTTGTATGGTTTGAAACAATCACCTAGGATGTGGTACCAAAAGTTTGATGCTTTTGCATTGAAGTTGGGTTTTCTTAGGAGTGAGGAGGATCATTGTGTTTACATTAAGGTTATTGATGATTAGATTCTATTTATTGTCTTGTATGTTGATGATATGTTGTTTATTGGTAACAACAAGGTGATGATTAGTGAGCTCAAGACACAACTTTTTGGCACATTTGATATGGAGGACTTGGGGGCTGCAAAATACATTCTTGGGATCGAGATCAAGAGAGATCAGAGTCACAAAAAGCTTTGGTTAAGTCAGAGTAAGTATGTTGATACCATTTTGCAGAGGTTTAACATGCATGATTGCAAGCTAGTTAGTATTCCATTTCTGGTTGGTACTAAGTCGAGCTTAGACATGTGTCCTAATTTTGATGATGATTTTGAGGATATGTCTATGGTTCCCTATGCTAGTGCTGTTGGTAGTTTGATGTATGCAATGGTTTGCACTAGATCTAATATAGCCCAAGCAGTGGGAGTTCTAAGCAAGTTTATGTCTAACCCTGGTAGAGAGCATTGGATTTTTGTTGAGAGGGTGTTTCGATATTTGTGAGGTACTTTTGATTACTGTTTGGTTTATCATGGCATTGATGATGTGGTCAATTCATTGGATATATAGGGATTTGTTGATCAGATTGGGCAGGTGACTTGGATAGTCGAAGGTCCACTAGTGGCTATATATTTACTTTGTTTGGAGGTGTAGTGAGTTGGATGAGTAAGAGGCAGCCTACAACTGCATTGTCCACCATTGAAGTAGAGTATATGGCTGCTACATATGCCTCTAAGGAGGTGGTATGGTTATAGAGGCTTGGTAATGGCATTGGTTTTGATTGTAGGACAGTGAGGATTAGATGTGACAATTAGAGTGCTATTTGTTTGATCAGAAATCTTATGTATCATGTTTGTACTAAGCATGTTGATGTTCAGTATCACTTTGTGCGAGAGATGGTTGAGAATGGTAAGGTCTTGATTGAAAAGGTTGACACTTTGGATAATGTTGCAAATTCTCTTACGAAGCCAGTGACCATGGATAAGTTCTCTTGATGTAGGAAGGCCATGCGCCTTGATCATTGTACTTGATTTTATGTTTTGTATCTCTCGGATGTAATTACAATGTATAATGTCAAGTGTGAGAATGTTATGATAATGTGACATTAACCTTGTAATCCTATGTCATTTATATGTCTCCATGTTTCTTGGAATGTGTTCTAGGGGACATGTGAGAAAAATATTAAATTTTGGCATATTGTAATTATATTTTAAAGAGAGGATTTAATTTTGGTGGAGGTTACACATCAAATACGGATAAGGGATCTCTCCTAGGCGTCCATATTGGAAGTTGGAAGGTCTTGGATGGGGCGCCCAAGATTGGAGATGAAAAGGTGTCCATTGGTCTTCCATTGGGGATCAGAAAGGTTATCAGATCATTCAAAAAGTTAGGAGTTGGATAGGCTATGGGTTAGGCACCCATGTGAAAATCTTGTATTTCCAATTGATATTTTATTGTCTTTTGGCTGTCCATGAAGAGGGGCGTGATTTTTTGCAGGTGGTTTTGTACCTATTGTTTTGGTTTACCACTATTGGTTTTACCTCCCACAATTTCTAGAAATTGGAGCCATGAGATGGTAGTTTTAGATTGAGTTATTGCAAGTGACAAGGTGCTACCGGGTTGATCAAGATTAGTAGTGAAGTGTATTATTGTGTACACTCATTCGAAGATTAATAATATGCTTTCCCTCTTTTCTCGTGTGGAGTTTTTTCCCGAAAAGGTTTCTCCACGTAAATTTAGTGTCACATTTTGTTACTTTTTTTTATTGTGATGTATGTTGCAATCACATGTTTAAATCTGATTTGGTAATCTGATTTTCAGATTTGAATTCACTTGCATAAGTTCATATTGTAGCTTTCCTTCACCTTGTTTTCAACAATTAGGACATGTAATGTTTTGGTAAATTATGCATGCACAAATACCCCTTAGCTACTTGTTAGCAATTCTATTTGTCTCTTTTGAGACAACACAAAATAGGACAACACATAAGGATAAACCTCTCTTCAAATTGGTAGGGGAATCTCCGTGAAAAATAAATACTACTCTTAAATCGAAAGCTTTGAACATGGTTATGCACACTTTACAATATCATCAATGGCATTTTGTGGAAATAACTGAGAATAAACTTTGATCTATCTTTTTGATTCGTGGAGGTTGAGCACAATTTTTTTATGAATAAACTCTTGCAACTAAAACAAAGTAAACTAAATCATGAATGCTTTCGAATAGGCTGAAAATAAAGACTTGTGGATCTACACACACAAGGGAGGATTTTAACAAAAACTAATTCTAACACCAAACCATAGTGCAAAATTTCAGAAAGATGAATCCTTTAGAAGCACTCAAAGTTATTTACTAGGATGAAAGGCAATGTTGATACAAAGCTCAACACTATTCTTCATTGCAATCCACTTAATAAAACCTTACATAGAAACATATAAAACTTAGATTATTGTAAATGACAACCTCTATAGCATAAGCACAACTTCAACTATTATTAAGAATAACTTGTGCTCAAGGCACTTATTTATAGGTTATAATGAATATGCTTTTAAGGATTTGAAAATAATAATTCATTATCCTTTAAAAACAAAGTTATAAAGTGACCACTAAAGCTATAGAAAAACAAGGAAGAAAGAAACTTTAAAGCAAACATATTCTAAACAATTAACATTTAATTTAAGGGGCCCAATAATAGGCTTTCATTCACTATCTAGAAATAGCCATTGCTAAAAATAGCAAATTGATGCATGAACATCCTTTGTGATTCTAAACAACTTTTTACTTTGAAACTTGAAGAAGCAATAGTTCTTGAAAAAAAAAAACTTTCTAAAAGTAACAATTACTAAAAATAGAAAGCTGGATGAATGAACCCCTCTTTATGATTCCTTGGAAAAGCAAACTTACTAAAAATAGCAATTTCTAAAATAGAAGTTTCTTTCTGAATTGGATGAATCCTTTGATAATCTTAAAATCTCTTTCACGTACTAATGGGTATATCTACAGGGCTAGCTTCTTCCATGTATCGATGGCTATATCAGGCAGGCAAGTATATTGAGAGGCTTGGAATATTGGTTAGGCAAGTATATAGAAAGGGGAACCTACTTGGAGAGATAATGAACCCTCATATACAGTAGAAATGGCTTCAAATTCCCCCGAACTCTCATTTGTTGAGAGGTGATAACTACTCTGCATGGAAAACAAAGGTCTGAACCCCATTAGAGTTTGAAAAGTTGTGGTATATTGTGAAATTGAATGGTATTGGCACAAGGTCTGCCTTAGATGTTAATGAGTGGAGAAGGTTTGATAAAGCCAATCAAAAGGGCAAATTGATCATTTTAGTTGGGGTCACTAATGAGGTACAACATATTATAACTGCCAAAAGTGCAAAAGAAGCATGGGAGAAATTGCAAATGGTTTACGAAGCAAATAATCAAATCAAATTCTTAAGCTACAGAGTTAGTTGCATTGTTTGAGAGTGGACAATGGTGCAAAATTGGAAGGATTCTTCAAAAGAGTAACATAATTTAAGACACCATTCCAAGCATTGAGGGAAACAATTTTAGATGACTCTTTTGTACCTATGATGTTTGTCACTTGTTTTAATGTGGCTAACAAAAAGCCTACATTTGAAAAATTGTTGAATTTGTTTCAACAGGAAGAAACAATTCAAGGTGAGACTACAAACTCCATAGACAATTATGCAAAGTAAAAAGATCTCCATCTCACATCTCAAGGTGTTTGGGTGTACAACTTTCATTTACATCACCAAAGTGCAAAGGAAGAAGTTGGATAACAAGTCCTTGATGTGTATCTTTCTTGGATATAACTCATAGTTGAAGGGTTATTGGCTCATGGATCCAACTACAGAGAAGCTTCACATTAGAAGAGGTATCTTTGATGAGGAGAGTGGTGCAACACACCTACCTCACCATATACTACATTAAAACAAGCACCCAAGATATTTTGAAAGTGAAGAAGATGAATTTGAGGATGTTGAACATGAAGAAGAAGGTGTTGAAGGTTTGTTCTAGACAAAACAACCTCCATCCTTGTCCTCACCTGTTGTGCACAAAATGCTCGTGGGGTATTACACCACCATAAAGGATACGAAGTTAGATGGAGTTTTTGATATGTTTGCTTCAAGGCCAAAGACTCACAACAAGGTTTCTAAGGAAGTAAATTTGGCTCTAATGTACATAGTGATTTAGAACTCAAAACTAGAAATGGTGTAGTAGGTTCTTGAGTCACAATCTTGGAAAGATGCAATGGATGCAAAATACTAGGAATTGATGAAAACAACACTTGGGAATGTTTTATATTCCCCCAAAGAAGAAAGGTATTGAATGCAAATGGTTGTTCAAGATAAAATACAAAGCAAATGGAAGTATTGACACTTATAAGATTTGACTTGTGGCTAAGGGCTATGCATAGAAGGAAGGCATTGAATATGAAGAAACATTTGCCACTTTGCAAAGATCAAGACCATTAAGATGGCTTTGGCAATGGCAACTCAGTTTGGTTTACAAGTTCATCAAAAGAATGTTGAGAGTGCTTTCTAAATAAAGATCTCAAGGAAGAGGTTTATATGATTCAATTAGAGGGATACATTGCACTAGGTTAAAAGCAGATAGCGTGGAAACTTGTTAATCTCTCTATGGTTTGAAACAAGCTCCTAGAGCTTGGTATGTCAAGAGTGATGAGCATCTCCTATGGATTCACTAAGATTACATATGATCCTAATCTACCTTAGAGAGCAAAAGGGTGATATTGTGATTTTGATAGTGTATGTCTATGATCTTGTCATCACTAGGAGTTCTCAACTGATGATTGAAGCGACAAAGAATGATCTCAAATGTTTGTTTGACATGATAGACATGGAGCTTTTCAATTATTATCTTGGATTTGAAGTGTGGCAAATGAAAATTCCTTTTTAACACTCAAATGAAGTATGTCAAGACATTGCTTGAGAAATTAAGAATAGTAGATTATAAATCAATGTCAACACCAATGGAGACAAGTTTGCAGTTATGAAGGAATGATTTGTCACCTAGTGTGAATGCAATTCTTTATTGCCAACTGATTGGAGTCTCGTTTACCTAATCTACATCAGGCTAAATATCAGCTATTGTTGTTAGTTATCTTTCAAGGTTCATGCAAGAACCAAAGGCATGCCATCAAAAGCAACAAAGTAAGTGTTGAGATATGTTCGTGGTACAATGAAACATGACTTGGAATATAAGTAGAATGATAAATTTGTCTTGACTAGATGTACAAACACATGCTATGCCTGATCCTTGGATGATGGGGGAATAAAAAGAAAACTACTCTTGCTCACTCTTGCATAGAAGCAAAATATTGTGCCACAAGTGGAGTTGTTTGCAAAGTGATATGATTACAACACATTTTTCCAAGAAGGGGTATACTTGAAAGACAACATTTTGTGATAATTGGGGCGTGTTGAAGTTTGTTCATAATATGGTTTTTCAATGAGCACATTAAACACATTGAAGTTCAATGCCACTACATTTAAGAACATGTTCAACAACATAATATTTAGCTCCACTATTATTCAACTTAGGAGTAGTGTATATGCATTTTCATTAAATCACTTCAAGTAGTGAAGTTCAAAGCTTTTTGAAATTTCTTAACTTGTGATCTTGAGAAAATGATGTAATAGGGAAAGATTGTTAGTATATTACCGCATTAAAACTACTTCATAGCATTAATGATATTTTAGTATTATTAATGTTAATAATAAAAGTAATAGGTGGTTATAGTCAGTTGTAATGATAGTTGGTAATGTATGCCTAGCCTAGTTAGTTAGTTACTTCTTTTTAATATTTCTCTTTGAATTCAATAGTGGAGGTTGCTCATTGTTTGTGCTGAGTTCATTACTTTCCCAATTAATACCTTTCACCAAAGAGGTTTGTATGAAGGACTATGAGCAAGATGAAGAATTTGGAGAGATATACCAGCAAATATTGTGGGTAAGGTAGCTGATTTCAAACCAAAATTGGATTATTTTTTCAAGTTGGATTGTGTTTTTGATTGGTCAAGTTGTGTGTTCTAAATGAGAGAAGGTTGTTGTTCCTTGAGGGAGGTCCATACCTCTAAAGTAGTTTATCATTTTTTGGTCTCAAAGACTATTGCAAACCTTTAGAGGTATGCTTATTGGTCAAACATGCAAATGATGTCTCAATGTTCATTTGAGGGTGCAAATTTTGTAGTGTGGGCAAGCCAAATGACTAGAAGTTGGTGTAATATCCCCTAATTAGAGACATAAAATGCACAAGTTAGGATCTCGAATTTGTACTTACCAATACTTAATTTTGCACATGAAAATTTGCCTTGAGGACCTGCACACATCATGCATTACCAACAAATACACATAGTTCCTTGTTCATGATTAAATTGGACCATTTTAGATTGAACATTTCAGGAATAAGATGAATGAAATGCATTATTATCAACTAGTGCATAACTAACATAATCTGATGTGACTTATTACTCTTGATCGGAATAGATCTTCGCCTTGCTTCCTCTTTCCCAACCTCATTGGATGGTAGGTTTACTGTACCAAGGGTGCGTGAACGATCTCTAATTGGACTCCCTCAAGGTTTCTTACCTGTCTTGGGACCGTCCATCAATGGATCGATTTACCAGCCTTTCCCTCCACAAACTCCCTATCCTTAATGAGTGCTAGCGAAAGGGAATTTTGGCCTGAAGTCTATTCTTCAAGGTAAAGTCATAATAGCTCAATAAGACACAATAATTGCTGTAAGCATCATTATTGGATAATCGTAACTTCTATATTATACTATTGTATATATTATATGTATATTGTAATTGTTCCTCATTTATGATGTATCTATGAATATTGATCCATACATAGATATATTTCATATGAACACATATATGTAATCCACAGACCATAGTTATGATAAGCCTACCCCAGAACTAATAAATATAAATAACAAGCATGACAGAGCTATGGAAACACATATCTCAGTCTGCATAGATCATAAAGATAATTTTCTATCAGAGATTCGCTACTAATCACTTATTATTCTCATTTGGGTATCATTTTCTAATCTGTAGTAAGTATTCAGTTATTTATTTCTGTAAGTCAGAAGTACTCACCTCTTGTTGGTTGCGGACCCATCAGCTCTTTATCTTCAGTAATGACTTCTTCTCATGCCTGATGATCTTTACAGAGACTGCCTTATTCACAGCGCTTACCTTCCACATAAGTAGCTATAAACTTTTAATTCAAGTATATTATAATACTTACCTTGCTGTGATCCGATCCCAAAGAGTCTTCTTCGTGACAGAATATTACCTATACCTTTGTATATTACCACTGTATGTTCCCTGCAGATTTATCTCTGCTCAAATATATATGTCTCACTGATATATTCCTTTTAGGACTTCCTTTATCAACACTTGAATGTATTTCCTTTTGTTTCTTCATTCCTTTCTCAGACCTTTTTATCTGATTCCTCTCCCCCAAAATTCCATTCCATTTCATTCCTTACTCTCCCATTGTCTTCCTATTCTTCACCGATCCCCCAGATCACCTTTAAATCTTTTAGAAGGCTGTATTCCTTTTTCTCCTTGGATGAATTTGATATCTTAATATATCCTTTGATGTGAGAGGTTGTGTCCATTTAAATTGTGATGTCCTTTGGAATGGGCATGACTCCAACCTATAATGCTGCCATTTAGTGAAATATTCGAGCCAATTTTTCCGTTTTTTCAATTTTCGATTACAACCAATGCACCCGTTAAGGTTAGCAGCTAAACCAAAATGTTGCTGAAGCAACTCTAACCAGAATGTACACCAGGATCCCGATGTGGGCAAGGTGTGAGCATTGGTCAGAGGATCTAAAACAAATTGCTTATACAGGACTCTAACCAAGAATGGCGCCGATGATGGCGAGCATATGGTCGAGGATCTTCTACTCTAAGTGCTGAAAGGGAACTCGACACCAAGTATGTGCTACCCAATCCAGAATGGAGTGAGGGGCGACCATATGGCGGAGTGTTACAAAATACAGTGCTTGAAAGAAATACTGAAAAGCTGAAAGTACTCGACACCCAGAATGTGCTTGCTAACCCTGAGTGGGAAAGTAGCTACCATAGAGCAGAGATTTATCTATTACAAACAATTACTGAAGGTAAGAAAGAGTATTACAAATCATGATACAACAATATTAAAGAACAACTAGTCAGTACTACTGCCAGCTTACAATGGGTAATTATTGCTTGCAATATCAATATTTTAGATGCTCTTCAAATGGTGCACTCAACCAGAAATCTTCTACAAAACCTTTAAGGAAACACCAACACCAAATCCAATAAAGAAGATGCAGATTTCGGAGGAGTGTTATAACAGATCTGCACTTTTCAACAGTTAACCAGCAACATAGATATTCACTGAATGACTCACAACTCACTCTTCTCTTACCCAAACGACCTCAACTCAGATGCAAAACACAACTAGTATGATGGCGCCTAGAAAGAATGCAAGAAACCAACTTAGAATGCCTCTATTTATTTATGCACACAATTCAATGCAGTCAGCAGTGGTACGGCCCAGCAAGAAGTTCAACTTCTTCTTAAAAATCTAAAGCTTCACTAAAAAATCTATAAACTGGAGAAAAGAAACGCCCCTTACAAACTCAGAGATTGATGCAATACCCAGAAGCAGTATTTTTGTATTTTTTGAGATATGAATAAAAACATAGATCTGCTGTAACTAAAATGCAATTTCTAGAACTAGCTAATATGCAATAATCTGATCTAGACAGCCACAAGCTGATTACAATACACAAATCTCAAAGCAAACTCACAAACTAGACTAAATCACCACTAGTCGCTGTATTGCAAGCAAGAAGCGATGCCCAAGCTAGGAGGCCTTCATTCCTCGAAGCAATCCCAAAGCCAATCCGGCAGCATAACATTCCTGTAGATAAAAGATGCTGAAAAGAGAACCCAAGGCTTCCTTTTATAATTTACTGTTGACCTTCTCGAAACCCTAACCTTCTTTTTTTAGAGTCAAAACCCTAATCCCAAGAGATGGCGTCCCACTTTCCCAAGCAATATTTTAATTATTACTTAATTTCTTCATTGAAATTGGTGTCCACTTTTGCTTGGAATAAATCTTTTAATAAAAACATAATTACTTCCTTTAATGAGGCGCCCACCCATAAAGAACCTCTTTTAAAACAACTTAAAGTAAAGTTGCTAGGCCAAGGGTCAATGTTAAAATATAACATTAAACATGACTTCTTTAAAATAATTCAACTTATCACCTCAAACTGCATCCCGGAGGCCAGAGTTTGAATACGCCAATTGAGTCAGCTGAAGAGGAAAGTCAACTGTGTCTGAGACCAACCAGTTTACTGCCAGAAATAGAATTTACTAAAAATAGTAAATTCCTGAAGATGCTCAGAATGCCAAGAAGAACATACCACTGCGAAGCTCTCTGAAAACCCAGAAAGAATCCGCCATTGAATCAACCAACCCGAGCAAGAACATCCTTCAAAATAGGAAACCCTAATTTTACCTTCCGGTAGCCTACGGTCTAAAGGAATCCCTATGATCCGGAAAGATCATGCTCGAGGAGGACATTACATTTAGTCATAATTAAGTCATGATTTTATTACTTAATCACTCAACACCATAATCGATGGTTATAGCCAAGCGATGCCTTTACATGGGGAGTCGAGGGCCCTTGTAAATTATAATCACTACTTGTTAATAGTGATTGTTTAAGCTTTAGTAATGTTTAGCCTTGGTCTCTTAAAGACTTAACTAAATATTTTTGTCTTGATTGAATTTCCTTTAAGCAGTGATATCATCATGGGTTCTTACAACATCAATGTGCAGTGGCTCTTCGTCTAGAAATTCTTGCAGTATTGAGCACGGTTTCTATGTTGCCTTCGTTCCATATGAATCACAAGGGACGACTCTTAGAATATTTCTGCTCTCAAGAAGGTTCTTCAGACATTAGCATCTACACGATTTTTGAGCTGATAGTCGTTCCAAATGCCTAGTACTAACATGAGTCACTACCGATAACAAATAACCTCGGCTGGTCAAGGCAAGGATGATAATCCTATTGCCGAATACCGAGATAACACCTGCATTACTAAATGACGTCTTCAGTGGACTTTAATGGCTATATGATATTAGATATGTCACACTTTGACCTCGAATGAGTATCCACGACTTGTCCCTGATAATTCAATATTGCCTGAAATCCTTCATCTATCAAATCTACAATATATGCGATAGGTTTAATGACTTCGCCCCAGTTTGCATCGGTTGCCCAAAAATAAAGGATATCACGATTGGTTAGTCATCTTGATCATTAGCAGAAATTATAGGTAAAGGTGGCGAATGAATTAAGGGTGTCAATCCTTTTTAATCAACTCTTAATCTTCAGTGACTGCTGACAACAAGGATGTTGGACTTGGATAATATCAGCTATCAATCTCTAAAGCGGAAAGAGCAAACCGGCCCGATAATATCCATTTAATATTAAGCAGAAGATAACACTCACACGATGAATGACTTTTTGAATAGATACTAATTATTTAGTTCTTTCAATATTTCAATCCTTTGGAGATTAAATAATTTTATTTTCTTGTTTTATGATAATTTAATATTTAATCGTTTGTACATATTTTAATATTCACAATAATTATAATTATAATATTGTCTTTTGACAGTTATAATTAATTTATATGGATGGCTAACAATTCATAATTCTATTCCGTTATCTTTAAGGTCCCGATTTCGGGGACATGACAGTTGGGGTTGTACTAGCCATTATTAGTTCCTTCCTAAGTTGCTGGTCTTGGTACATGATGGGTTTGGGTTTGGGTATGTTGATACAAAATTATTTTTCCCTTTGGTATGGGTACAAGTTCATGAATATATATAATTTTATATATATATTAAAATTATAAAAACTGTAATAGTCATAATTGCCAATAAACAAAATATTTAAATACATCCTAATTTGCAAAAAATAAATTACTAAGAAATTCATAATTGAATGATTTGTCAAATGTCAATAAACAATTGAAAATTACAATCAATATTCAACAATCTTCATATTGCTCTTCATCTAGAGCATGAATGTCAAGATCTGGTTCAATTTCATTTAAACCACAATCAACAACAATGGCACTTCCACCAACCATGTCATATGTAGAAGTTGCTTGATATATAGAGATTTTGGCAAGTTGTGCGATAATAGAGTGAAGTCAATATACTTAGGATTTAGATCCCAATTTGTTGTCACCCTTTTGTTGCAATTAGGTTTCTTCTGTGACAAGAGATGCAAGTTGAAGTGCACAAAAACCAAATCCTCAATGTCTTCTGCAACCAATTGACTGCACTTAACTGAGTAGATAAAGGAGTATGTGTTCTGATTCCTCTTAGTTGAAGAACTTACAACCTATATAATTGTTTAACTTTGGCCAAAATAAGCTATATTCCACAAAATCTTAGGATGAGGGGATGGGGGGATGTGAAGATGGGTCTTAAGGATGGGGGAACTAAGGGCCTAGATTTGGGGATTGCAATTAGTGGGGGTTTGGGAGTGGAGACTCCAATGGGGTTGAAGGGTAGCACCCATTATAGGGGTCTAGGGGCAGAGCCCCTTGTGGTGTTGAGAGGTAGCACCCCTCGTAGGGTCAGAGGGTAGCGCCCTTGGTGCATTCCTTATAATGATATAGGTCAAGGTCGAGGGGTAGAGCCCTTGCCACCAAGCCCAAATTAAGGCCTTAAAAACCACACCAAACATTTATGGTGCATGCCATTTTCACAATTTTATCACTTAAGGGAAAAATTAGGTATTTTGGCACTTGTTTGTTAATAAAAATAAGATATTTTTAGCTTTTCCTTTTGGGCAGCCAATTGGTCTACTTGGGTTTGCCCTAGGCCTAGCCCTAAACTAGAACCATATAGGTATGGGGGGTTCTACCAAACCCTGCAACATAGGTCCTTCACATCCATGGAAGCATCTCAATGGGTTTCATGGGAGGATTACCTATGACAGAGAAATGTAATGATTATCTTTTTGTGGTGGTGAATTGGTTTAGTAAGATGTATGTTCTTATTCCTTGCAAGAAGACTTTAGCAAATAAAGATGTAGCTTACTTGTTCTTTTCATGTGTATGGGTGCATTTTTATTTTTCGGAATGTATCATTTTAGATTGTGATTCAAGGTGTTCGGGTAAGTTTGGTGTGCCTTATGGGAAGACATGGGTACTTGATTGAAAAGATCAACCACATTCTATCCTCAAATTGATGGTCAAACTGAAGTGGCAAACCAAACACTTTTGCAGCTGTTAAGACACCATAATTAGAGGCATTCTTGAACTTGGGATTAGAATTTAGTATAAATTCAGCATTCTTACAACAAGGTAGTTCATATGTGAAATAATTTGACACCTTTAGAGACATTTGGGAAAGTCACACAAAGAGGGAGAGAAGGTAGATTTAGATGTCCACAGGGCTAAGAAGTTCGTTGACAAGATTTGGCAGATCCATCTTTGTGTTTAGGAGAGGTTAAAGGAGTCACAAGCCAAGTATAAGTACTGGCTGGGTTTGGTTGTGCTTGAGTAAAGAGAGGCTCCAAAGGCAAGAAAGAAAACTTAAGCCCTTAAGGTATGGGCCATTTTAGATTGTAGAACAAGCGAGCATGAATGCTTTTTGTCTTGATTTAGCTCCATAAATGAATAGCTACTTAGTGGTGAACATAGAGCATCTTTGGTTATTTCAGCCCTTAGTGCTTGACGATGAGGAAGAAGTATAGTTGCCTTTGGTGGATGGCCTTGTTCCAAACAATCAAGAAGAGTTAGGGGGTGATATGGTGCTTCAAAAAAAAGAGAGAACTCAAAGAGGAATGTATTAACTTTGTATTCTTGAGCCAACAAAAAATACATTGTAGAATGGTTTATTATATAAGCCAAATAATGAGACAACCTATCCTATTTTTTAGGAACAAATTCTCTTTATCAAGTGGTTTAGTCATTATATTTGCAGTTTGGTCCTTTCTAGGACAATAATAAAGACAAACTTGGTTTGGTACAATAAGTTGAATGTAATAATGATGAACTTCTTGGTTGTCTCAGAAAAGTGAGGCTGGTGCAATTTGATTCAATTTTATATCAACCAATAGCCTTCTTAACCACGTTACCTCACAACCTATATTGACTGTTGCCTTATGTTTTGCTTTAGTGGAAGATAATGCAATTGTATTTTGTAGCTTGCTCTGCCAAGAAATTACTGCAGACTTGAGAGTGAAAATATAATCTATTGTAGACTTTCTTGTATCAACTGATCTAGCCCAGTTAGAGTAGTTATATCTTGTTAGCATGAAGTCAATAGATTGCTCATATAGAATGCCAAAGTCAAGGGACCCTTTGACATATCGAAAGACTCATTTTGTAGCTTTCCAATGTTTTTCTTGAGGTTTAGACATGAAACAAGAAAGACAACTGATTGCAAAACATAGATCTAGTCTATGTTTACTCACTACGTGGTAAATTGCAATACAAGGTAAACGAACATACAAAACAACATTGACAGAATAAGGTAATCACATAGCAATTGCATAGAACAATATATTGGTATTCTATTCATATGGCAGCAATCATTACAATGTATATCATCTGTGCTTGTCCTTGATTACATCTGATTTGGAACTATAAATAGTTAGCTGGCGTTGGTTGAGAACACCAATTGTTGGCAACCACCCGATCATCTAATCACCATTGGGGACTAATTCCCGAAACAAAACATGTATTATTTATTTATTCGATTGCTTTTATTTACTTTTGACTAATTGTGCTAACTACATCACCCCCCCCATCCGAAAAAAGTTGTCTTCCTAGACGAATACTACAAAAGTTGGGAGATACTACAAGTAATTTAGTGGGAGGAGGGTTGAGAAGACGTCCCTGGCGGTGGGGGAACCAATGAAGTAGGGGTGGCTGCTCGAGTGGTAAGTTGTCTCAGCCGATACACCTCCTCGGTTCGCTGCTGCAGATGGCAAGTGGTCTTCAACTCCTTTTCCCTTGTTGTCTTCACCAAATGTGCTGCCTCCTTCAAATGCTTATTGACCTTCTCTATCTTTTTGTCCTTTGCTTCCAGCTGCTTGGCCATTTCTTCTTCGAGGGCTTGTATCCTCTTGTCTTTCTTGAGCAACTCTACGTCCTTGGCAACCACCTCTACTTCATCTGTTCCTTGTAATGTCCCCATTTTTGCCTGATGTTGTTTGTGGATGTTTTAGCCTATTCCTGACCCTCGTAGGCTAATGAGCATGGTTAGGGGGTCCTTGTGGCAGATATCTAGTTAGTTGATGGTTTCCTTTTTCCTGGATTCAGTTGAATTGGAGAAATAAGGAGTTTTCTTAAGATATAATGTTTAATTATTATTAAAGGTAATTTAAATAATAATAATTATTTTAATATTATGTTATAATGTTATATTTGCACTTTATATTATAAAGTCATATTTTAAATATTTGTAAAGTGCAAATATTATATTATTATTTGAGAAGCTTCTAGAGGAATTGACCTCTCCTTGGAAAAAAGTATAAAGAGAGGGTTAGCCAAGCTTCTAACCATCCAAGAATTGTTATTGCTTGATGTTATTGTTTGGTGAGGAAGCCAGCTAAGGTTTCTACCATTTCCAGCCATTGAACGAAAACTTTCATTGGTTATGCAATTTTGAGGTTGTGAAATATCAGCTGAATTATTGCTTCATTGTGGGCTTCACTCAGAAGTTCAATTTGTGCTTACATTGCAAATTTTGTTTCCTTTGGCCAAATTTGGTGAAAGAGATTACATATCAGCTTATTGAAGCATTTGGGGAGATTCGATTTGTCTTGCAGCTGTACATTCATCACTAAAAGCAAATCAATTTGGGCAATTTAGCATTTCTAGATTTTATGAAGAAGATATCAGTTGTTGGCATTGACTTGGAGGAAGAGATTTGGTAAATTTGTGAAGGATCGATTGGGAGTGCATTGGAGATATTGTTGCAGATTGAAGGCATCATTTTTGGCATGTTTCAAAACGATTTTGGCACTGCTGTCATCAAATTACAGTCATAATGCTGCAGACCTGGAACCCACAATTTCATTCATACCTTGCTATGGAGGGGTCGATTCTTCATGGGTATTGAGGCGCTTTATTCCTTGATGAGTGGCAATGATTTTTGGTGCCTTTGGGAGGCGATTAGAGTTCACATTTATTTATGCTAGAGGCTGTAAGTCTGAAACAGGGGCGGCTCCATGAAGGGATTGATTTGGCTTGCGAGGACTTCATACATTGCATAAGAGGCTGCTATGCCTTCATCAAATGGGAGAGCACATAATAACCAGGTTCCTCTTGATATTTGCATTCATATAAGCATATAGAATAATGTCATTTGTACTCAGATTTTTGGAGTTGCATTAAATTGTAAAGCCAAAAGTCTTGGCCATTCATATCAGCATTGTGTTAGACAATATATCTTAATAAAAGAGTGATAAGTTGCAGGTCCTATATTTGATGTAATGTGCATGCTTATATTCTTTATGATTAGTACATTAGTATGCATGCCAAGTGTTTGACGAAATGTCAATTGGCTGTAGGTGATGATTTGCATTAGTTTAAGCCATTTATATGCATTTGAAAATACAAAATATGTTGCATATCATTTCAGTTTATATGATAGTTGTTTAAGCATCATTTGCAAGCATTCAAAATCATATTTGATATCAATTCAAGCAAAGCATAATCAGACTAAATCACAGAAACAACAAGTAAAGAGGTTGTATGCAAAGTGTTTGACGATATTCCTTGAGCCTCTACTCAGCATTTTGAGGTCAGAATTGTCAAGGGATATTACATTCCCCCACTGCCAGGGATGTCTTCTCAACCCTCCCACTAAATTACTTCTAGTGTCTCCTAGTTTTTGTAGTATTTGTCTAGGAAGATGACTTCTTTTTTGGGGGGGATGATGTAGTTAGCATAGTTAGTCAAAAGTAAATAAAAGCAATAGAATAAATAAATAAATAAATAGTATGTCTATGTAGTAGTAAAATAAATCAAACTTATGACCAAATGTTGATACATTGTTTCATTGACTAGTGATGTTGCTTGAGAGCTTGATCCCAACTTCCATAGACGTAGATGTAGGATTACATTTAGTCATTTGAAATTGTATGAAAAGAGATCCGTCATTTCAAAAACAAAACATATATCATGTTTTACTTGTTCAATTAAAATAGCATTGCTTACAATGATGGCAAGGTCATCAACATAGACAATTTGGATCACTATGTCACCTCCTTTGATTTTGAAATAGAGAGTGGGTTCAAAATAGATTTTTCTGAAACTAGAATCTCGAAGATATTGATAATTTTAAAATACCAGGCCTGAGGAGCTTGCTTAAGCCCATATAAGGACTTTACCAACTTGCAAACCAAATGTTCTTTGCCTAGAACTAGAAATCCCTAGGGTTGAATCATGTAGACCTCTTCCTCCAATTCTCCATTCAAGAAGGTATTTTAATAACCACTTGATATACCTTCCATCCAAATCGAGTAGCAATAGAGAAAACAACCAAAATGTCATCATTTTTATAGTAGGAGCAAATGTCTCTTCATAGTCTACTTCTTGTGCACATCCTTTGGCATCAAGATGAGCTTTATACTTTTCTAAAGAACCATTTGATCTATCCTGGGGGCAATGTTGACAACACCCAAGTCTTATTTTTCATCAAGGAATCATAGTACACCTTCATGGCAGCTTTTCATTCCGACTTCCCTTTGGCCTATACAAATGTACTAGGCTCAAATATTCGAGGAATGCAGAAGTTAGAGCAAAATTTATCTGCTCACTACCTTGCACAAGATGTTTCCTTGAATGTGTAGATTGACCTTCCATCACCTTTGGCAATTCATTCTCTCAAAC
>VDFB02023782.1:0-39329 GCA_007258455.2 Sequoia sempervirens | reverse complement strand
CTAAGGTATTTAATTAATAATTAAATACCTTACCCTCCTTAAATCCTCTTTTCATCAAATAAATTAAATAAATATTATATTTATTTAATTCCTCACATGTCATTTTCATCTAATCCCAATCCATCTCCTAATCTCTTTATTAAGGATGTGCACATGCCTAACCCTTGATTAGGATGTGTCACATCCTCCAACTTTTGCAAGTTGGCTTCTAATCCTCATTTATCTTCTAATTATTGATTAATTAAGCCTAATCATTCTCCAAAGAATTTTTAATTCCTTTTTATTCTTCCTAGATTCCCCTCTTTTATATGTGAATTTTTAATTCACATTCCATCCTTCCAAGACTTCTAGAACCTTGGATTTGTCACAATCTCCACATGTGACCAAGTCCCACCTTTTTGGAGCCCACCTTTTATCCTCTAGATCATCCTAGGAATGTGAATTTTTAATTCACACTTATATCCCCAACCACCTTTCCTTTTCCCATGTAGATTTTTGAGGAATTCCAAAATTCCTCAAATGTCCCTTTCACTCCCACTTGGGGACAAGGAATCCCTTTTTAAGGAAATATCTTCACTCCCCAAGGTGCATGTCCTTTTTCCACCTCATGTACCTTCTTGACAACTCATCTCCATCTCATATCCCCTTGGCCACTTCACCCTCCACATGTCAAGATGTGAGGTCTTGTGGGTTCTCAACCCACCATATCCCTTCATCTTGACCTTGTTGGATCAATCTTGACCATTGAATTCTCTAGAGAATTCAAGATCCTCTATAAATACCCCCTCCTCAAGGGAATTTTAAGAAGACTTAGTCATTTTGCAACTACATGCTGCCATTTTGTGCACTCATCTAGCCTTCAATTACATTCACTTGCATTTACATCTAAGCACATAGTAAAATCCTCCATTTTTAGCCATATCAAGAGCCATCAAGGAGCACACAAACCAATCCAAGCAAGGGCCAATCAAAGAGATATCAACAACAAGGGAGGTGAAACTATTTGTATTTCATTCTATTCGTTTTCCTTTTCGTTATATCACTCTTTTGGCTAATCTTGAGGTGTCCTTGGTATTTTGTTATTCACATTTCTTAGTTATTTTTCACATTTAGAGCAGGATAAATTCCAAGGTATACAGTCATAAATATTTTCCATGAATTATGAGTATATAAATTATTAGTTTAATCACAAATGTGAAGCCAATAGACTAATGTTGTAAGTAGGGGATGTTATCATCCTAAATGTGTGGTTGCACAACATAGAATACATGAAATAGATATGTACAAGAATGCATTTGACCTCCTCTATTTATTTTCTTATCTACAAATGAAAGCCTATAGACTAATTCCTTTATGTATTTAACATGGTCCGCAATTTTTTTTCTTTTCTGTAAATGCACGGTATAATTGCCGATTGGAAAACATAGTGGGTTTGAGTATATGGTTTATGAAACTTGAAACCAATACATTATCTATCTCATTCACTTTGGTCTACATATTTTGAAGTGTTTTTAGAGTATATTCCTTTTTCATTTCATATATTTAGATAGTACTTGCACAAAATAATTATATGTTGGAAAACACAATGTTGGTTTCCATTATTTCATTTTACATGTTCAAAGTTAAACAGTGGAGAGTAGGGGGGAGTTATATTTTAGGGATACATAAAAATAACCAAATTGATACAACATACATGTTGACTACTTTAATCCATGCAAAGACCCTTATCTAGTTTAAAATCCAAATATTCTATACCCCTTATTTAAAATTATGTACCCTTTTAAGCCATCTCCTTTTTATAAAACTAATTTTCTCCTATGAAACATAATTTAAGTCAAGGATCTTGTATATCCCCTTAATACATCTTGTTAGGACCCCTTAATTCATTGTCTTAGCTATCCTAAATTCAGCATATGGAAAATTCACTGCCAACAATTCACGAACGGAAAATTCACTACCAACAATTCACCATGGGAAAATTCACCGCACAAAAAATTAATTGCATGATTTTTTGGTGGTTAATTTTCATGGCGGTGAATTTCTAGTGGTGGTTGAATTTTCCCACGGTGAATTATTGACAGTGAATTTTCCATTGGTGAATTGGTGACGGTGAATTTTCCTAGAGCCCCCAAATTCATCCTCATGAAAAATATATGCACAAAATAATTGTAGGTTGGAAAACATAGTGGGTTGTGAGTTATTTCATTGTACTTGTTCAAAGCTCAAGGGTGGAGAGTTTGGGGAGGATTTGTAGGTGGGAGAAACATAAACTTAACCAAATTGACATGAGGGATGACTAACCAATTGGAATATTACATGATAGGATTTTACAACAATATATGGGTTGCACGGTTCATAACACCTAGTGTTTTCCAACCTGAAATTAAATTGTAATTATTGTACAATTGCATCTAGAAGTTGATCATCAACACATTTTTCCTCATCCCCATTACTCTTACCTATTAACACCCCCTACTATTCGTTATCAATGACTCACCTCTCTCTAGTTTATTTATTGGAATTTGTCATCTGCTTGCCTCTTCATAAGCATTGTAAGTCTTGTGTAACTCAAAGATTCTTGAACTTAAGAATTCCATGGAAAAATACAATTGGAGAGTATGGGGGGAGTTACATTTTAGGGATACATAAAAGTAACCAAATTGACTACTTTAATCCATACAAAGAGCCTTATAGTTTAAAATTCAAACATTCTATACCCCTTATATGAAATCATGTACCCTTTTAATCCATCTCCTATTTATAAAATGAATTTTCTCACATGACACATAATTTGATTCAAGGATCTTGTATACCCCTTAATCCATCCTATTAGTACCCCTTAATTCATTGTCTTAGCTACCCTAAATTCATCCTTCCCTTTATCTCCCTCCCCTTTCCCTCCCCCCCACCCCACATCTCCCTCACTCTACCTACCCCTCTCTCTACCTCTCCCTCCCCTCTCTCTCTCTCACACACCACCTCTCTCTACCTCTCCCACCTTGCCTAGATCTCTCTCTCTACCTACCTCTCTTTAGTTTGTTCACCTTACCTCTCTCTAACTACCTCTCCTTATCTCCCTCCTTCCCTCTCCCTCTCTCTCCCTCCTTCCCACACAATCTTTCTCCATCCCTCCCTAATTTCCTCTTTCACTCTCTCTATACCTACATGTCCCACCTTACTTCTTCCTCTCTTTTCCTTTCTTTACCTACCTCAAGTCATGTCTCTCTCTCTCCCTCACACACACACAACCTCTCTCCACCTACCCCTCCCATTATCCCACCCTTCCTCTCTCCCTCCCTCCCTCTCTCACTCTCTCTATAAATATCTCTCCAACCCTCTCTCTATATGTACCTCTATCCCTCTCACCTTACCACTCCCTATCTCCCTCATTTCTCTCTTTCTCCCTCACACACACAACCTCTCACCACCTACCCATCCCTCTCTCCCTAACTCTCTCTATACCTCCTTCCCTCTCTCTATCTCTCTCCCTCCCTCTCTCCCTCACACACACAACCTCTCTCAACCTATCTCTACCTCCCTCCCTACCTCTCTCTATGCCTACCTATCCTACCCTACCTCTCTCTATCTCCCTCCTTCCATCTTTCTTTGTATTTCTTATATTAAGAAACACACACTTTGGTCTTCTTCTGCATAATGAGAAAATGTTGGTTGTTGACATTGAGCAATTTCTTATATGAAGCAACATGCACAATGTGAAGTGTGTACTATGAAGGATACCCTATGGAGTCCCTACTAATTATTTTCTATAAAATATTGGTCTCATGAAATCCATTTTGGGTGCCTAGATTCTCCACAACCCACCATCACATCTCTCCCTCCTACTAAGTCAATTTTGGGTCCTTCTATCCCTCCCACCCTACCAATTCCTATCTCCCTCATTCCCTCTTTCTCTCTCTCCCTCTATCCATCCCACCCTACCACTTCTTATCTCCATCCTTCCCCCCTCTCTAATATGTTTTACGGATCTATGAAAATTGCATTGAATGTGTAATGATTACAATTTAAAAATCCAAATTACTTAATTGAAATTAACACACGAACATGATTAAATAAACAAAAATAACAAAGTGATGAAAAAAAATGAAAGAAAGAGAGAGAGATGCAAACAAAGTTGATAGTAGAGTTCACCATAAAAATGGCTATGTCTCTAGGCCCCTCTCTAATGAGTGGACCGATCTGATTACTTCTCTAAAAAATTAGTACAACATGTCGGCATAATCTCCCCTTGGTTTACAAAGAAATTTGACAAGCCCTCCTTCAAAGTGTGCAAGAGAAACCTCCTGAATAGCAAGAAAATCGAGTGAAATTTCTCCAAGGAATTTTCTTCTCACATCACCACTTAGCCTTCAACCTACCCTTCTACCCCCTTTTATATTACAAATTTACCCAAATTGGTTACTAACCAATTGATTTTACAATATTCCCTTATCCTCCATTTTTACATCAAAATCTTGAAAAATCCCCCCACTACAAACAAAATAAATCAAATGTCCCCTTTTGGCTACAAAAATATTTCTCCTATAGTCATATAAGTCACTAATTGATTTTTAGCCCCCTTTTAGCTATCATGTACTGGCTTATTAAAATTCAAAAGGGTTAATTTCCCCTTTGAATTAAGGATTTCCCTTTTAAATAGGGGATTATAGTTTCAAATATAATTTAAATGAATTTTCTAAAGGGGTTAATTCCATTTAAATAGGGTTTATCCTTTAAATTAGGGGTAAAGTGTTTGTTTTTATTTTTATTTTTAAGAAAACGTGTGGTGTTTAATGCAAGCCTTAAATTAAGGCTTTTAAATGTTTGCCCCCCTTTATTTTTGGTGAGCCGCTCATGGGAGGAGTGGTAGGTTTTTTTTATATTTTATTTATTTATTTAAATTTAAATTTTAAATTTTAAATCACATACGCTGCCACGTGTCAACATATGGTTGGCCGATGGTGCTAATTATTATGTGTTGATGTCATGCTGATGTCAGCATGGTCAAACTTTGATTGCTTGTAACTCGAGCATAAGACCTCTGATTTGTGTGAAATGAATGTTGTCAGAAAGCTCTTGTCTAGATCTTCACAATGAGACCAATATTGACCACTTTTGAATACTTTGAATTTTTTCCTTTTCCACTAACTTGAGCCCTAAGTTGACCAAGGTTTGACCAAGCATAACTCGGGCTCTGTAGCCTCAATTGACTCCATTCGAGTTGCATTGGAGTCAAAATTTTGGACTCTTTCTGATGATGCCATTTTTGGAGAAATTCAAGAAACTTAGATTTTTTACAAAGATCCTCTAGATTAGTCCTCCCCACTAGAGAGATTTTGGACCTTTGAAAGCTTGATTACTCAGAAATTAAGTGAAGGTAAAGTTCCCTCACTTTACCAATCTTCATCCATTTTTCCTTGCTTGGATTCATCCCCTTTAGTCCCACTCTGAGGTATTCAACAGCTCCTCTTCGTGAAGTCCTGACTTTCCTATCTAAGATGACATCTTCTAGCAACTCTAACATGTACTCTAGTGAAAGATCATCAACTGATGGAACCTGAATGTTTGTCTTCATCCAATATCATTAGAGGCTCATACAACTTCAAATTGTCAACATTGACAACTGAATAGATTTGCATGTATGGAGGAAGATTAAGGCAGAAGGCATTAGTTCCAATCTTTTCCAAGACCTCAAAGGGACCATACTGAATTGGATTGAGCTTCCTTCCTTTTCCTTGCATTCTTTCCTTGCTAATATGTAACCAAACTCTATCTCCAATCTGGAAGTAATGATCGATGTGATGCTTATCATGTCGAGCCTTTCATTTGGATTGACTCTTCTCTAACTATGCTTCCACTACCTGATGAATTGCTTGGAATTTTTGGATGAACTTTAAAACCTTCTCTGAATCACGACATCCATGTCTTCAACATCGTCCTTCCCAATAGCAAAATACATCGGTGTTTTGGGAACATAACTGAAGAAATTCTTGAAAGGAGACCTCTTTGTAGAAGAGTGTGTTGCATGGTTGTAAGCATGTTGCACATAATGAAGACTCTCATCCCACAACTTGGGATGCTTGCTGCAGTAACCTCTAAGCAGATGCACAGCTGTCATGTTCACTACCTTTGATTGTTTGTTGGTCTACGAATGGAAGGTTGTAATCTTCTTCAATTTGGTTTCCATGAGTCCCCACAAAGCTGACCAAAATTCCCCTAGGAATCGAGAATATTGATCCAATACAATAGAAGTAGGTAACCCAAAGTGAACCCATACAAATTGAAAGTACATTTGAGTTGTCAATTCGGCAGTGACATATTTTTTACAAGGCATTAAAATACACATTTTGTTGAACCGATCAACTACTATAAAGAAGTAATCATGTCCCTTCCTAGACATTGGTAGCCCCCTGACAAAATCCATTGAAACACTTTCCCTTGGATGGGAAGGTATATGTAGAGGTGTGTACAACCCCAATTTCCTATTGCTAGGTTTAATTGTTACACACATTACACAACCTCTAATATACTTAGATACAATTTCTTGCATGTGAGGCCAATAACAATATTTTTGCAATTGAGTCATTGTTTTGCTTATGCCAAAGTATCTTGAAATCAATGAGGTATGAGCTTCTCTAATTACCTGTGTCTATTCACCTTTTGGAATACATAGCTTTCCCAAATGATACAAGTTATCCTACACATAGTAATCTTGCTCTTCTACCTATTTTCCTGCAATTAGAGTTGAATAGATTTCCTTAAATTCTTCATCGTTAGCATATTGTTCTTGAAAACTTTCATGTAGCATGGAACTACCTTTAAGGATAATCAAAGCATTCATAACAAGAGGCCTAGACAACATATCTACTACTTTGCTATGGCCACCTTTCTTGTACTTAATAACCAAATGAAACTGTTGAAGAAAACCCATCCACCTAAAGTGCCTACTTTGTTGTAGTTTAGACTGTGAATGAAAATACTGAAGTGGTTGGTGATCAATGTGGATTACAATTTCTTTCCCCATTAAGTAGTTTTTTCATTTTTTAACACTCTGAACTAATGTATAAAGTTCCTTTTCATAAGTAGGATAGTTAATAACTGCACCTGAAAAGGTTTTAGAGTGATAGTATACTGGTTTACCTCCTTACATTAGCATTGATCCCATGGAAAACACACTCGCATCTGTCTCGATCTCAAACGGTTGATGTAAATCTAGTAAAGCCAGAACTGGTGCGGTGCTCAACTTGTCCTTAAAAGTGTTGAAGGCCTTCTACTATGGACCTCCCCATTGAAAAGTTGTCTTTGTACTTGTCAATGCGTGCAATGGTGATATAATGTAGAAGAGCTTTGCAATGAACTTTCTCCAAAGACTGCACCTAAGAAACTTTTGACTTTAGTGATTGTACTTGGCTTAGGCCATTTTACAGTAACTTTGACCTTTGCAAGGTCTACTTTCAATTGACCATTTCCTACAACATAGCCTAAGTACACTAAGGATGTCTTAGTGAATTCACATTTAGACATCTTTACAAAGATTTTTTCTTTTCTCAATACATCAAAAACTTTATTTACATTACTTACATGATCTTCCCAAGTTCAATTGAATACAAGAATATCATCTAGATAGACTATGACAAAATCATCAATAAAAGGATGAAAGACATCATTCATGACTCTCATTAATGTATTTGGTGCATTGCAAAGCCTGAAGGGAATGACCAACCACTTGAACAATCCTTGTTTTTTCTTAAATGCAATTTTCTGAATGTCATCTTCTGCAATTATTATCTGATGATATCCACTAAGCGAGTCTAACTTAGTAAAATAAACTGCATATTTTAACTGATCAAGTAAATCATCAATTCAGGGAAGAGGATACCTGTTATTTACCATTATCTTGTTCAGGAATTGATAGTCGATGCACATTATCCAAGACCCATCCTTCTTTGGAACCAACACAATTGGAGAACCACAAGGAGATGTACTAGGATGGATGACTCCTTTTTCCACCAACTCCTAAACTTGCTTTTTGATTTCCTCATTCTACAAAACTGATAAATGGTACATGTCGATATTTGGAAGAGGCACATCCTACCGTAACTGAATTCATGTTGTATCTCTCTCTTAGGTGGCAACCCCTTTGGCTCCTGAAATAATTCATCATAAGCATAAACTATTTTGACCATCTCAATTTTACGCTTAGGATCACACCCCTTAAATGCTTCGTCTTTTTCATCCTCTTGAGGTTTTACAAGCATTAATACAAAGTTCTTACTAGAATTGACCAACCTTTTCATTTGACTAGCATTGACTAGTGCAAGATTAGTCTTGACTTTGTGTGCACGTACAATGTATTCTATCCCATCCTTAAAAAGATGATACTTATTCTCCCCCTATAAAAGATTTATTTTCTGTCATACAAATAAGGACTCCCTAACACAAGCCCACAAATATCTAAAGAAACAACCTCTACTTCTACCTCATCAACAAAGTTTGCAGTGATAGCAAATTTCAATTTACACTATTTCGTTACCTACAATTGAGCATCATTGCAAACCCATCCAATTGGATATGTCTTTGGATGAGGTGTTGTAGCTCTAGATTAATTTTATTTACCACCTCTTTAGATATTAAGTTGACATGAGAACCTGTATCAAATAGTGTGTCAATCTTGGTGTGCTTAGTTACAACTCGAATATGAAATAATTCATCCCTTTGTTTATCAACTTTAGGAGGAGTAGATACTTTACTTCTACTTGCATTAGAAACATTCATATCAGAAGAGAGAATTATACCTTTCCCTTTACCTTGGATCCTGACAGCAGCAATTTGTGTTTCATCTCCGGAGTCAAATCCAAGATCTTGTTGAATCACCACAATAGTCTTTTGCTTTCCTTTATTGCCTCCATATCTTTTAGGCCTTAATTCTGGATGCAGCTTCCAGCACTTTGAATCATCATGCCCCTCTTTCTTGCAATGGGAGCATATGGGCTTATCACCCTCCTTCTTAATTGTAGTTGTCTTCTTCCCTTTTCCTTTATCTTTATCTTTGGCTTTGTCTTTACCCTCAGACTTAGATAGTTTCTTTGAGAAATTATCACTAAAAGTGTTCTTACCCCTTGACTATAAATGAGTAGCTTGGACTGACACTTCGTCCAAATTACTAGGACTCAACATTAGAATAGTATGTCTTAGGTAAGAATGTAAACCACCTATATACTTAAGTAATAAATCCTGAGTATACAATGGAACATTTAAAGAAATATCCCATTTTCTAGGTGTAATCTTGGACAGATTGACCCTTACCTTGCCTAAAGGTTTTCCAATTCATTATTAATTGTTGCATATAACCTAAAGGGTAAAACTATTTTTTAAGGGAAGCAACAAATTCCATCCAAGTCATATTAACCTTACCATGGTGAGAAATGTCTTCCCAAGTCCTACTCTCCCACCAGGTGAGAGTTGTACCTCCCAACTGGAGAGTGGCTAACTGGATCCTAGAAGTATCTTCTATTAGGCCTTGAATCCTACAATACACTTCTACTTGCTAGATCAAATCATCTAACTTTTCAACATTTAACTCACCACAGTACTTAGGCAATTCAAATTTTACATCCAGTTTAATAATAGGCTTAGACTTTCTCTTGAAAGGATTAACAGTAGTAGAAGAAGAGGAAGAAGAAGAAGGGGAAGATGGAGAAGAAGGGGGAGATGGAGAGGATGGAGGATATACTAGAACTTGTTCACCATCTTCAGACTGCTTCTTCTTGTATTTACGATCTTTCTTCTTTTCTCACTTCGAAGATCCTCCCTTTTCGTGCTTCTTCTTTTTCTCATAAAGCTCTTCCACCATAGCCTTCATGTCAAGAAAGGCTTGTTGAAAAGACTTATCATCAAGATCAATACTTTTCCCAGCTTCAGTTTCTTCCATTGTTGGAAAATTCCTTCATTTGTTGATCTCAGGATTATATTCTTCTATCTTGGCTTCACCACAATGTAGATAAAGATCAGGAAAGTAGAGAGAGAATAGGAAAGAGAAGTAGATAGAGGGGGGAATTTGGGAAGGAGGGAGATGTAGGTAGAAAGAGAGGTGGGATGGGATGGATTAAGGGAAAGTTAGGTAGATAAGGAGAGGGTGAGTGGAGATAGAGATAGGGAGGGAGGGAGAGAGAGGGAAAGAGGGAGGTGTAGGAAGAGAGGTAAGGGTGTATGTGAGGGAGAGAGAGGAGGGAGACAGGGGGTGGTAAGGTGGGAGGGATAGAAGGACCCAAAATAGACTTAGTAGGAGGGGGAGATGTGATGGTGGATTATGGGACATAGGAACCCAAACTAGATTTATAGCTTCAAGGAGGGATATGAATAATGTTTTTGGATAGGGATAGAAATAATGTTTTTGAGCTAGTATAATGGAGGGGGATGGTGACAATAGTTTGGAAGATTGATAACACATAATGTATTGACTTAAGAGATTCTTCCAAGAAAGGGATCTTTCTATCCTAAGGGTTGATGAGGGAACAACTGATCTAAAGATTCTAGTAAAAGATATGAAAAAATGTTAGAAGATCATGACGATGAATAGTATTGGGTGTTAATAGGTAAGAGAAATAGAGATGAGAAAAAAAATGAGTTGCATATTTTCCTCACTCTCTCTACCTACCTCTCCCTCTATTCCTTAAACCTTACCTCTCTCTACCTACGTCTCTATGTCTCCCTTATTTTAGGCTAATATGCATCTAAGAATGAAGACAATGTTATACTAAATGCCAAATACAACAATCTCTTATTACATAAGCCACAATCTCTCCTTCCCTCTTTCTCTCCCTCCTATCCCTCCCACCCTACCACTTCCTATCTCCCTCTCAAGTCTCTCTCTCACTCTCCATCTCCTTCTCATGTCTTTCTCTCTCTCCCTCTCAAGTCTCTTTGTCTCTTACTCTACATCTTCGTCTTAGGTCTCTTTATCTCTCACTCTCCATCTTCCTCTTAGGTCTCTCTCTCTCCCTCTCTCCCTCTCTCTCTCTCTCCTCCTACCTTTACCTCTCTCTCTCTCTCAGGTCTCTCCCACTTCCTCTCTCTCAGGTCCTTTGGGATTTAAAATCACTACTTCGATACCATGTGATAAAATTGTGACTAGAGAATCTATTTAAGGATTATCCAACCATACAACCAATTACACAAACACTCATAGTAGAATTCAATGACATAATAAATTAATAAAAATATGAATTATTAATTCATATAATTGCATTTACTATCTTGTCTTAAGGACTTACAACATGAGACCTCAACCTTTAATGAATCACATACACAACCACTATGTAGAATATAATATTTTGAGTCGAGATGTGATATAATACTCTTCACAATGTGCTACTAAACTTCACCAATATTAACAAAAAAATATCTTTTAGAGCTATTAAAAAATCACCTTTGAGTGATAACCAATGATATTTATATAAAGAGTGAATCCATTTCTTATTTAGACTGTAAAGAACTTATGAGGGTGATCCTTGAGACCTTAATACATGACAAAAATAGAATAATAATTTCACTACCATACCTTAATGGTAATCAAGAATAATAATAATTTCTAAATAGGGTGTATCATACTATCCCTTGTCAATTGTATCCTTATGGAAAGTTTTTTGTTACATACACACCAAGAATACAATGAAGTCCACCTTCAAATTTATATAACAAATCTTTCGTATAGTAAAAAATGGCATTTCACTTCTTCATCTGATTGGAACAAAAAAATGCTCACATTATTTTTACTATTGGAAAACACACTGTCCCTTGTCAATTATTTCCTTATGAAAAATGCTCACATTATTTCCAATGTTGGAAAACACATTGTCTCCTGTCAATTATTTCCTTATAAAAGATGCTCACATTATTGGAGTGTTGGAAAACACACTGTCCCTTTTCAGATATTTCCTTATGAAAAGTTTTTGATTTGTACACACCAACAATGTAATGAAGTCCACCTTAAAATTTTAGAACAACTATTTGGTACAATAAAATTGGCATTTCACTTTCTTCATTTGATTGAAACAAAAAATGGTTCACATTATTTAGAGTGTTGGAAAACACACTGTCCCTTATCAATTATTTCCTTATGAAAAATGTCCACATTATTTCCAATGTTGGAAAACACACTGTCCCCTATCATTTATTTCCTTATGAAAAGATTTTTGTTTCGTGTGCACTAAGAATGTAATAAAGTCCACCTTCAAATTTTAGAACAACTCTTTGGTGAAATAAAAATGTGATGCAGGAGCATCCAGTGGTGTGAGGGCAATCTTGCATCACCCAAAAAGATGATTTCCATTTTTTGTTCATGTTGTTTGTTTTTTGTAGATTTTTTGCATTTCTAGATACCCTTTTCGTCGAATAAGAGTTTCCAACTTTCAGAACTACTTTTCTGCTTTTTTCTACTCAACTGCTATTTTTAGCAGGTTTGAATTTGAAGTTGTGGGAAGACAGAAATTTATGGGAAGGTTTAGGATGGAAAAATACATAGTTTGGTGAAAGAATCAGGTCAAGATCATTCACGACTTGAAAGTTATTCAAGTTCCAGTTTCTGCTTTTTACTTGAAAAACCTTCCGAGCTTAGTTTGAGGCACTAAACGATCTCGGATGGGCCTGAAAATTTGCGAAAACGCCAAAGTAGTCTACCAAAGGCCTACTTTGCAAAAAATCGTCTTTCGAGAGCTTTTTGAAAAGGTATTATCATTGAAGATCCAACGGTCGGATTAAAAGTTATGGCTGCCGGAAGTTGGTGCATATTTTAGAAATGTGTTAATTTTCGACTGTGAATTTAAACTTGAATTTCAAATTGTAATTTTGGCGCCAAACCGCCAAAAATCTTATTTCAAAGGTTGTTTTTGGTTCCAAACCGAAATGGGTCTATTTATGGGCTTGTTTCTGATTTTTGAGTAACTTTTTGGGAAAAGAAGTTCGCATGTTGCGAAAGGGGGATCTGGGTAATTTCTGTAATTCTGTAATTTTCTTTCTGAGACTTCTATAGCTTGCATGTATCGCAGAGTTTGAGGATTTGGGATCCTCTGCATGTAAGATTTTTCATTATTGAATAATAATAAAGTTTGCTAGTTGTGTGCATTATTTCTGTGTCTCGGGTTTGCTCCCTCGTCAAAATGGCATTTCACTTCTTCATCTAATTGGAACAAAAAGATGCTCACATGATTGCAGTGTTGGAAAACAAACTATCCCTTGTTATATTTTCTTATGAAAAGTTTTTGCTTCGTACACACCAAAAAAGTAATGAAGTCCACCTTAGAATTTTAGAACTATTTGGTACAGTAAAAATGACATTTCACTTTCTTCATTTGATTGGAACACAAAAATTCTCACATTATTTGCACTATTGGAAAACACACTACCCCTTATCAATTATTTTGTTATGAAAAATACTCACATTATTTTCAGTGTTGGAAAACACACTGTCCCTTGTCAATTATTTCCTTGTGAAAGATGCTCATATTATTTGAGTGTTGGAAAACACACTGTCCTTTCTCAAATATTTCCTTATGAAAAGTTTTTGATTTGTACACACCAACAATGTAATGAAGTCCACCTTAAAATTTTAGAACAACTATTTGGTACAGTAAAAATGGAATTTCACTTTCTTCATTTGATCAAAACAAAAAAATGCTCACATTATTTGTAGTTTTGGAAAACACATTGTCCCTTGTCAATAATTTCCTTATGAATTTGTAGTGTTGGTAAACACACTATCCCTTGCCAGTTTTGTAATGAAGTCCACCTTCAAATTTTAGAACAACTCTTTGGTTACAGTAAAAATGACATTTCCAACTGTCCCTTGATAGGGTACAGTGTGTTTTTCACTTTCTTGATATGATTAGAACAAGAAACTACTCACATTATTTGCAGTGTTGGAAAACACACTATCCCTTGTCAATTATTTCCTTATGAATTTGTAGTGTTGGAAAACACATTGTCCCTTGTCAGTTATGTAATGAAGTCCACCTTCAAATTTTAGAACAACATTGGAAATAACTAACAGGGGACAGTGTGTTTTCCAACATGGGACAATGTGCTTTGCAATAGTGAAAAAAAAATGCTCACATTATTTGCAGTATTGGAAAACACAATATCCCCTGTGTAGGTTTGTAGTGTTCGAAAACACACTATCCCCTATGTAGGAAAAGTGGACAAGGGACATCATTAGAATGTAAGATATCTAGAAATAACTAACAAGGGACAGTGTGTTTTCCAACATTGGAAATATGATTGGAACAAAAAAATGCTCGAACATTGTTTGCAGTGTTGGAAAACACACTATCCCCTATGTAGGAAAAGTGGACAGGGACATCATTAGAATGTAAGATGTCTAGAAATAACTAACAGGGGATAGTGTGTTTCCCAACATTAGAAATAACTAATAGGGGACAGTTTGTTTTCCAACATTGGAAATAACTAATAGGGGACAGTGTGTTTTTCACTTTCTTGATATGATTGGAACAAAAAAATGGTCACATTGTTTGCAATGTTGGAAAACACATTATCCCCTATGTAGGAAAAGTGGACAAGGGACATCATTAGAATGTAAGATGTCTAGAAATAACTAATAGGAGATAGTGTGTTTTCCAACATTGGAAATAACTAACAGGGGACAGTGTTTTTTCCAACATTGGAAATAACTAATAGGGGATAGTGTGTTTTCCAATAGGGAACAAAAAATGACATAGTGTGTTTTCCAACATGGGATGGTGTGTTTTCCAACAAGGAACAAAAAAAATGACAGTGTGTTTTCCAACAAGGAAATAACTAACAAGGGACAGTGTGTTTTCCAACATTATTTGCAATGTTGGAAAACACATTGTCCCTTGTCAATTATTTCCACAAGGGACAGTGTATTTTCCAACATTACAAATAATATTGGAAAATGCACTGTCCCTTGCGGAAATAATTGACAAGGGACAATGTGTTTTCCAACACTGCAAATAATGTTGGAAAACACACTATCCCTTTTTAGTTATTTCCCTGTTGGAAAACACACTATGTCCACCTTCAAATTTTAGAACAACTCTTTAGTTATAGTGAAAATGACATTTCACTTTCTTGATATGATTGGAACAAAAAAATGCTCACATTGTTTGCAGTGTTGGAAAACACACTGTCCCCTTTGTAGGAAAAGTGGACATGGGACATCATTAGAATGTAAGATGTATAGAAATAACTAACAAGGGACAATGTGTTTTCCAACATTGGAAATAACTAACAGGGGACAGTGTGTCGTCACTATATTCTAATGATGTACCCCCTGTTCATATGATGATGACATTAATTTGGTAGATGAACCCAAAAAATTTGTGGCACATCTTTCGTCAATAATACAAATGTTATTGTCTACTTGTTACATAGACTTTGTGTTAAAGTATACACATCTTATTAATACTTTAGGTGATTTATAACCATCTAGGTATGTTTTGAGTGCATATTTGTATATTTTGAGGATGATGCATAAAATTAAAAATTACCGCTATCTTGTGAATCCAACATTTTAGAATTTCAATTTCTTCGTAATATTTTGTATACTAGTACATGACATTGAGACTATCTCTATTTTTTCACCCATGGTTTCATATTGTTTTAGATGCTAATATAGAACATAAAGTAGATTGGGAAAAACACATTTGATCTATTCTTTAAGAGGATTAAATTTTCTACACGAAAAGTTTATCTATTGATAACATCAACTTTACATAGATTAATTATGATGAGATATATCAAAGACAATATTCACAAGCATGCAAGTGGCATATATTACAAACATAAGACATTAGGAACAAATAAGAAATATAAATTCTCTAACACTCTAAGTATATAAGAAATTTTCAAAGTCGAAATCAATGAAATACAAGATTAACCTTTGCAATGAGAGAAGATTAATTGCAAATTTTAGCACTTGTGTATTTGCTACAACCATACAATAAATTTAAATTTGTGTTGTAACTAAAAATTCTAAGAACCAATCCATAAAAAATGATCCAATATATTGACACCATGTTATATTTCTCCATTATTTTACATGGGTTTATGAATGTATTCCAGGAGTTAAAGTAACCATGGAGGTTTTATTAAATTCCTAGCAACTTAAAAAAAATCATATTAGTAAATTGAAAAGCCTCCAAGGGAGCATTTCTTTGGAAAGACTTTAGTTCTCTTAAATATTGAAGTATCTATACTCTTTTTCCATTTTTGCTTTCCAATGCATGCCAATGTCCTCTGCAATTTGTGTGGCATCTATTGAAATGGAAATGTCTTCTACAATCTGTGTGGCATCAATTGAACACCTAGCAAGCTTTTTTTGAATCCGACTGCATACAACCTATTTTTTCCCTTCCATCTATAGGAAAGGGCATTTTGGAAAGCCCATCCTCTAAAAGAAAATCACATTCCTAAACAAGATAAGAAATATCAGATTTAGACTACAATAAATCTTGTGACCAGTAACAATTTGAATCCAAATAATAAGATAAGAGCAAAGGATGCTTTTGATTGGGTTTGTTTTTTTACCTTTAGTCAAGAGGGCATATTACTTCTATATCCAATTGCAAGAATTGCATTATCAAACTTATCTTGTGCATTTATCCACTGGCGGCCTAAAGCCCCACTCCAAATTGGGTACAGAAATATCACTTGCAGCATCTACATATATTGGAGTGTCACACATAAACATTCACATAATCACATTTCTGAGCAATACCCTATAAAAGATTTAAAACCTCATTCAAAAATTCTACTTCTACTTTTATCAAAATAAATTCTACCATCATGTTGACATACAGTCAATCCAAATAGATTAATTTTATAATTTTATATAAGGACCTAGATTACATTTGATTTTATAATTTTATGTAGCATGAAATTGTTGTTAGCATTTATAAATACATATAATAGAAAATGTTGGCCATTGCTAAGGCTGCACTCTCTTGGTCAAGATGTCTTTGGCCTCAAAGATTCTCAAACTAATCTGCACATAGATATTAACAACCTCCTTTGATCGATTGACTTAATGCCCAAAAAAAGGCAATCTAGCGGCCTCCAGAATACAAAGACCATTTTGCTGTTGGTGTGTAATTTCTCCCACTCCGTCATATTAAATGATATGAAATGTAAAGTTCTAGAATATTATAGATAAGGATAAGGATTGAGATAAGATAATATAAAAAATATTAAATGATTGTTAAGTCGGCCTAAGTTCTAGAATGCACTAAGACCTCTATAAATAGAGGTAGTTGTAAGCATTTTTATTTAGGCAATGCAATTAAAGTTTATATATTTCTTTGCCTCGCCCACCTCCTACAAGTGGTATCAGAGCCATATGGTAGACGATTTTGAAGATATTGTGAGCAGTGTGAAAATCTTGAGTATGTGTTCTGTGATGGAGCTGCCTTCTGTGAGCTACATAGGCTATGAGGTTTTGAGAAGAAAGTGCAGCCATTGATGGGTTCAGTGCCAGTGAGAAGAAGTCACGACATCAGTCACAAGCTGTTACCAGTTTTTGCAGATCGCAGGAGACAAGTTGTATGAGCCTTCCCAGCCTGGAGGTAGATCGAGGAAAATTTGAGAAGTCTGATCACTGATAATTGTCAAGAGCAGAACTATATTAAAAGAAAGCCCCAGATCTATAGCTGCAGAACAGTCAAAAGTGTGCCGCTAAGGAGCTCTTCGCCCAAGCCAATAAGGAGCTATATTTAAAGAGAATCTGTAGCTTTCACCAGCCACAATGAGGTGAAAGGTAAAGTCCAGTCATAAATAGGTCGCAGCAGATCGCAGAGATTGATGCTTTAAAAAGCAAGAGATCGCTAGAAAGAAAAGTTGGCCACAACCAAAGGAAGTAATCTATCAAAGAGGTAATTGAAGCTTTTAGCCAGACTACAGATCTGAGTTAGAAGTCATTGCAGATCATGATATTATTGGCCGCAATTCTATCCAAATTAATGGAATAAGTCACCAAGGAAATCATGAAAGGTACAATTGTTGTCTGAATAGTATGCAATGGACATCGCGAAATTTTGAATAGTGTCTACAGAATTTGGAGTTAGCTGCTACTATAGATTAAAAAGGACGTTGTAGAAGAGATTAGACCACAGAATTGCTCCAGTCAAAGAAATGTAAAGATGTTACAGCCGTAGTTGTTAGGAGGATCAATGACAAAGGAGAAAAATTACAATTGAATGAGGTGAGTTGTTTACAGTTACATAGAAAAAGGTTGTTACCAAAATATGAGAATCGCTGATAGAAAGAGATTTGCAGTCAGGAGAGATCGCAGGTATAAGACTCAGCTATCAATCAAAGTTTTTAAGCCTATTTTTTATTATTATAGCTACTGTTTATTTTTTTGAGAAGTCACCAATCACAAAAGAAGATTGTTTGAGAAGCCACAGTAATAAGTCATACAACAGAGAACACAAAGTTTCAGGAGGAAATCCTGTCACCATTTGTGACAGACGTCAAAGGGCAAAGGAGGAGATCTTGTCACCATTTGTGACAGATGTTAAGAGTTTATTAGGATCCCCGAGCACCTCCAGTGTGACTCTATGGGAGGTGTTGTGAAAATATAAGTGTTGAGCACCTGAACCGACAATGGACTGGTAACCAAATGTGTCAGAGCTCGTGGTTAGAGCATCCCAATTGCAACATGGGATTTCCTAGGTTTGATCGCTAGATCTAGAAAATTTTAGATGTCGCAGCATCGGTGAAAGAGACTAAGATTGTAATGAGAATTCGTGGTAGAAATTAGGGGGGAGTGTTGGCGTGTAATTTCTCCCACTCCGTCATATTAAATGATATGAAATGTAAAGTTCTAGAATATTATAGATAAGGATAAGGATTGAGATAAGATAATATAAAAAATATTAAATGATTGTTAAGTTGGCCTAAGTTCTAGAATGCACTAAGACCTCTATAAATAGAGGCAATTGTAAGCATTTTTATTCAGGCAATGCAATTAAAGTTTATATATTTCTTTGCCTCGCCCACCTCCTACATTTGTGAGCCTATAACCACAGGAATATGCACATTCATATAAATCCAGAAAGACTATCTGCCTGCAATTATTTATCACTAGTAAAAATGCTAGTTTTACAGATAACTTCAAACACCATTGAAAATAGATGTTCTGTAGAGAAATACCTTCACAGCTAGCAGACAATAACTTTCATGCTACTGAAACAACCCCATTATTCTTGCAAGAAACAAAATTTCAAAAGGAAACAAGTTGCAAAGAAATAAACAACATCTGCAAGAACCGTTTTACATTTTTACCTTACTGGCAGCAAGCACTATAAAGGTCGTGAATCCTTCTCTAACTCCCCTTTTCTCCTATCCACTAGCTTAAGCAAGCCAAAATTTTAGCCCCACCAAAATAGTAAATACAAATTAAATTAAACAGTAAATACAAATTAAATTAAACTTTTAAAAGATACCCGGTCACAAATTTTGCGGTAAAGAGCTAAAAAAATATACTCTGGCGGAGGAGAGCGAATCAGATCAGTTGCAGTTTGAATATGCCTTAAACATAAAAATTGTATGGAATAGTAAAATCAAGAAACCCCATTAATAAGGATACTGAAAGCTATAAGGTTTAAAAGAGAAAATGTGTCCCTGAAAACACATTTGAGGTATCTGTACTATGCAGATTAGACAGGAGATGTGCATCAAAACAGTAATCGAATCCAAAGTTTCAAGCAACGCCAGCTCCTCCAAGTTTTGCTCCACTAGATCTGTCTCCATTTGAAGATGCAAACAAAGACATTAGTAAAAACTAATATAGACAAACCTCCACCAAAAAGAAGCGACTATACAACAAAATGCAAACTTTAAATCATTCAGCATTCGTATATGAATATATATACTCATTAGCTGCAAATCATAATGAAGGGGTTAATATTGTGGTTTGACTGGCAAATAAACTCTGCATCGCAATCCGCCATCAAACCTGCAAAACCAATGATCAGTAGAACAAAAATGATTTGCATATGCGTCGCTGCAAAACGAATGAAATTTTATTTTAAAACTCCCGCCCTTCAAACATCCCGCTCATTTTTAAATTCTGCTAGTCACTTCAGTTTTTTATTTTAACAAGTATAACCAGGTAGCACGAGAAAAATCATCAATGAACAACACAAAATATTTATATCCATCATAAGAATCAATAGGCGCAGGTCCCCATAAGTCGGAGTGAACTAATTCAAACAACTCAGTAGACATAGAAGACGAATTGGCAAAAGGTAAACGCGTTTGTTTAGAAAAATGACAAACGCCACAGACATCAGAATCAACAGAAGCAGAGGGACAAAGTCTTGACAAGATACGGTTGGATGGATGTCCAAGCCGTTTATGTAAAGTGTGACTTTCAATTACACCACTAGCATGATATGCCTTATTGAGGGAGTTTGGAAAATAAAGTCCATGTGAGTATGTTCCTTTACCAATCATCTTCTTCGACTTTCGATCTTGAAAGATGATAGATGTTGGGGAAAATATGACATCACAATTTAAAGAATTAGTAATTTTTCCAACAGACATAAGTTGAACAGGGAAGGATGGAACAACTAGAGCATCAGATGGAGCACTATAAGAAAAGAAACTAATTTTACCACTTCCTAAGGCTGAAACAGTAGTTCCATTTGCAACAGAGATGTCATGCTTATCAGTTTTCGGAATAAAATTGGTTACTGAAGAAGGACTATTGGCCATATGATCTGTAGCTCCGGAATCAATAATCCAGGAATTAATTTTGGAATTGGAAGTAAGATAAGCATGAAAATTACCTGACACGTGAGAGGAAGTGGACGGACTGTTGCCAGAAGAGATAGTCTTACTGAGTTGTTGAAGAAGATGACCCAACTGATTGATTGAAAAAGAAGTCTCAGCTACAGCAACATGATCCTTCTGACCCTTATATTTAGATTTGAGATGTGGATGTAACTCCCAGCAACGATCCTTGGTATGCCCAGTTTTCTTGCAGTGATCACATTGATAGAGTTCCTTCTTACCCTTGTAGCGAGAAACATTCCTATTTTTGTCGAAAAAATGAGGCTTTCTTTTATCATCCTTTTCAGCCAAAAGGACATTAGATTCAATCTTCTCTGTTGAAGTTTTGGATTCTGAGCTCATAGTCTTTCTTATAGTTTCCTCTAGCTAAATAATAGCGCAAACACCAGCAAGAGTGGGTAATGTGGCATCCATCAGAAGATTGCGCCTTATGTATTCATACTCATGCTTCAGGCTACTAAGTAGTGAGAAAATTTTATCCTCCTCAGCTTGTTTCAAAAGAGTTTGGGCATCAGTGGTATGTTGACGATACAGGTTCAATTTGTCCCACAGTTTTTTTAGATTCCCAAGGTGTTCACTTAAGGTTTTCTCACCTTGTTGGGCTGCAGCAATTTCAAGAGTGAGTTCAAAAATACGAGTAGCATTATTTTGGTTCCCATATAATTCAGCGATTGAATCCCACAGTTCTTTTGTTGAATTAGAAAAAGTGAAAATTTCGGCAATATGAGTTTCCATCGAATTGAGTATCCATGATCGAACAAGCTAATCATTGGATATCCAATCCTCATATCTCGATTCAGTAGTTTGAGGACGCTTTTTATCACCATTGACGAAACCAAAAATTTTCTTGCCACCAAGCGACAAAGTAACAGTTCTAGACCATGCTACATAATTAATACCATTTAACGGAACTGATAAAAGTCTCCAACTAGGATTCGAATCGAACTCAGCCATGAAAAGAGCAAGGAAGAAGTCACAAAAAAAAACTTACAATGAAAGTCTCCACATGAACCAGTAGGGCAGACGCGGTATTTGAACAGGGCAGAGAAGAACCTGAAATCGCGTCAAACGGTTCAAACGGTAGCTTGTTTGGCAGAGCCTTGGAGCGTCGCTTCTGTCTTCACAACTGCAGAAGCCTGTCGCACCCAACATCAAGATCGTGGGTTTCTGTCTTCACAACTGCAAAAGCTTCACACCCAACATCAAGATCGCGGGTTTTAGAGACAGGTTGCGCGCTGAAAACGCAAAAGACGGCAAGGAAAAAAACGTGAATCGAACAGGATAACACCCTCGATCAAACAAAAAATGGCTCAGGAAGAAACTGATGGCGAATAGCGCGGCCAAGAAAAAAAAAAACAGGGTCTCCCGTAACGAAATCAGACCAAGACCCTCTCTGATACCATGAAGAAACCAATCATAACACACAGATGTATGTGGTTCGGCTATAGCCTATGTCCACTGGAGAAGGGAGAGAGAGTGTTATTATTCATAGTTGTGTGTCTGGAGATTACAACACCTCTACATATAAAGAGATACAACAGCCTTAATTAGTAGGCACAGATTAAGACGAATCCCACAATTTATGCACTCTCCATAAATAGCTCAAGTAACTAGCACAGATAGATAAAAACAAATCCCGTAAATCTCTCTTCTCCAACAGTCCGTCCGTCTCCGTCCACCGTCAAGTCTTTCCGTTATGCATTTTTGTCCAGCGCTTGGATGGAGGATGGGATGCTATGTTTTACTATTACATGCATATGTGCGTTTTGTCTAGGAGTTAGCTTTCTCCCTCAATACCTAAGGAGAAAAGAATCTATGAAGACTTCTTTAAAGGAGAGCGCCATATTCCAAATTTACCGTTTAACATGACTACTTAAATTTAAGCTTACTCTAAACGAAAGCAGTGCCTCTGCGATCTATGCCTACAAAACCTGAAACCAGATTGCTACCTCTGAATTCATGCCCGTAGATTCTTTCGCTAAACGAGACACAATTATATAAAAACTAAATATTCCCCGCACAGGCGTCAATGAAACGTAAGGTTTAGTGTATTTTAGCGATTCTTTTGTCCAAAGTAATATTTTTGTTACTGACGTTGAGTTTAATGAAAGTACTTTTCAATTTTCAAACAAGCGTAATCATTTCTTTCTGTGGGAATTCACAAATTCCTACGATCGAATTGCACCGCCCATGATAATAATAAATTGTTTTTCGTCGTTAATAATGATGTTTACAGGACTTTACTCGAATTCAGTTGTGTTCTGTGTAGGGAGGGTGAAACAGTCAAAATATTGATGATTACTTCCGAGATAAGTTACCTTTTGTTGGGAATGCATATTTCCCCTAATTTGGAGCATCCTGAAGCGCATAAATTAATAGTGCAGGTTAAAATAGTACAAAATTGCAGAGAGTAAAAGTTGGTATTGTTGTAAATTCATATACGGAAATTGGAAGGATTGAAGTTTGGGCACAGATTACTAAGCTACATGAGCATGCAATTAACATCTTACCTGGGTATTCATGCCAAACCTCCATTGGAGACCTCAATTGACTTCAAGAGCTCGTCCACAGTATTCATAATAGTGTGAAAAGTTTGGCTAAGACACCTGTACAAAGATAGGGTTGTCGAATGGCAACAGGGTCTTTGTTTGTACAAAGACCCTATTGCCATTCGACACAAAGACCCTGTTGCCATTCGACAACCCTATCTTTTTTAAATGACTATTTCTCTCTACGAATAAGTTTTATAGTGATGGTTTTTCCAGATTTTTCCAATGAAATGAAAATACAAATGTATCATAATGTTGGAACAAAATAAATGCAAATTTAAACTGAAAATCTGATCTAAATGATTGAGAACACACCTTAATAAGCTATGATGCAATATTTTTTTTATTTTTATGATTGTTTATGGGGCAATATGCAACCCTAAATGAGAAATGAAAGACAATACAATGATGCACAACCTAGATCTAGGGTTTGAAATACTACCAAACTAGAAAGTGGTGATGTCAAATGTCAAATTAACAAAAAAAAGTATTAAAAATTGGTACACCCTAAATTGAATGTACCAAAGGTAGGGTGTATTTTATTGTTTTTATATGTTTCATTGGGATACAAATCAAGGTGCATAGATTGACTATCAACCTCAATGGCAAACCAATTAGATCTAGATTTGCATTCTTTAGGGGATAGAAATGATTTGGAAATGATTGTGATTGATTAAGCCAATTAAACTAAATAACCTAATGCAATAAATACATTTCTCCAATAATTGATAAACAAAAATAGTCGTTTTTACAGATCTAGAAAGTGCAGATTGATATTTACCTACCCAAAAAATGGGTCTTGTTAGGCCTACAAGGATGAGGACGCCCAATGGTCACTAAGTCCTTATAAGACTTTTTTGCTCAACTTTCAAGGTCCTTTGGTGTCAAAACCGAGCTTCTATTTTCTACATGTCCCACAATCGAACAAACATAAATACATTTTGTAGGTGAGTTTTTATGTCTTGACAAATTAAGTAAATTTTTAAGTAAATAATGTCACATACACATATGCTTCTCGCCAATAAATCAATGAGGACAAATCTAGTATATTATGCTTCAACATGCCAAATCCTATCTAGTGTACAATTACATATCTTTTTAAAAAAAAATAGAAATATGTCTATGCAATATGTGGGAATCCCTATATTTTGGAAGTCTTTGCTCATTTTTGTTGGAAGAATATTTTGGATAGATGTTATTCAAGGGTTAGCCATTAGACTCTTCAATAGTTATCCTTTGCTAGTTGGTTGAATCTATAAAAATGTGTATTGCAATCATTTCACATACATAGATTTTTAATTTTAGTGGATCTTAATAGTTTTCTCAAGGATTTTTACGTTCTTTATAGAAATTTTGTATGGGTGGGAACTTCAAAACTTAAACCTAAAGTCTAGCAAACTAGGATTTGGTTTGTAGTTCTAAAAATTTTGGTTTATTTGGTCTTCAAGAACTAGATCTCAAGTGCCAAGAATTAGCTAGGTCCAAATTATACTAGAGATGGTGCAAAAGTCTAGGTTAGCCTTGGAAAAAAATTCTTAATTTCAAATATCTAAGAGGGGTAGTTGAGGAAGATATCCCATGAATGGATCTGTCTATGGAAGGACCCATGATTTGGAACACTATAAAAAAGGCTCATTTTCTTATTTGGAAAAGGTTTTTATGGATAGTGAATGGTAATAATACATTTTTTTGGGATGACTCATGGGATAACCATCCTCTTATCCTTTTGTCCTTTTCTTGGCTTTAGCCACTATGTGATATTTTTCTAAAAGTAGGGTCATCCAAGGTTGTTAATTTTAAGTACCATATTCCTCTAGGAAGATCTATAGTCAATAAGTGGAAAGAGACTCAAAACTAGCTGGGTGGGATTTCTTTAGAAGGTAATGATACTTTGGCTTCAATTTTGGCTGAGAGACCTTATAGTTTCTTGAAGTTCAATGTCCTTGCTTGGGATCATGACTCAAAAGGAGTTAATATAGTTTCTCTGAGGTATCAAACTTTGGATATGCAAAGAAGAGGGAATGCAGAGTTTCCTTGTTGGAGGAGATTCTAGAATAGGTTTAGGTGACCCAAATGTAATTTTTTATAAGGATTCTAAGTTAGAATAAATGTGTCACTTGGGATAATATTAATATGAGATGTTTCTAGAGGCCTTCTATCTATTTTTTTTTGTGGCAATAATAAGGATTTATTAAGTCATATTTTATTTTGATGCTCATTTTCTAAGGAAATTTGGAACTTATGATGGAGCCTTTAGGAAAAACATGTTATTCGCACTACCTCCTTGTCTAAATTTTGGAATAGCTTGGCATGGCCTCTTGGCTTGACTTCATTCTTTCTAGTTACTTGGAACATTCGCTCTTAATTTATATTTTGGAAAATTTGATTAGAGAATAATCGAATAACCTTTGAGGAGTGTTAGTAGATTCTTGCATGTTTGGTTTAAAATTGAAAGGATGATTAAGTAAATGATTAAGGTTAAATTTAATATAGATGACTCACTTATTTTGATTTGCACCTAGTTAAATTACTGAAGCTATCTCTTTCTCCTTCCTCAAAGATTAGGCCTCAAAGGTTTAGGTTTCTAAGAAACTAAATATATTTAGAAATTGGATTTCACCCCCCTTTTGTTTTCCTTAAAATTAATACTCATGGCTCTTATAGGGGAAAACTACCTGTATTTTTGAAATTGGTGGTGTTGACTGAGATAGTGAAGGTTTGATTCATTTTATTTTCTCTACTTGAATGGGTTCACACACCAATAATCAAATGAAATCTTGGTTGATGCTAAAATCTCTAAAAAGAGCTTATGCAATGGGATGGTTAACATTTTTGTGTGAAACACATTCTATGATTCTAATATCCTTGTTGAACAAAAGGAATTTTCTAGAGGCTTCTAGGATATTAGCTTTAGTAGCCAAGGAGTTTTTGTATTTGGCCACAAATTTTGAGTTAATCTCTTTTGAATTTTCCTAAAGAATGGAATAGGGTGGCAAATTGTTTAGCAAAATAGGCCTTTAAAGGAAATTGTAGCTGGAATGTTGATTGACGTGATCATGATAAATTTCAAAAGTTCCTCAAATTTATCCATGATGATCAATGAAGGCAACTTCAACCTATCAAGTTTAGGTAGCAAATAGAGCTTTGGTTTTTCCATGAGTATTGTGTGGTGGTTTTACAAAATCTCATGGAAGATCTTTATTATGTTGTATGATATAATGAAAATGTCCATCTAAAAATCTTTGTTATATATATATATATATATATATATATATATATATATATATAATAAATAATAGAATTTCATATTTTTCTACTCAATAAACTATTAATAAAATCAATTTTATTTTGTTAGAAATAAATACTCAAATATTAAAAATGTATTAATAAACATGTCTGTACTAGTCATAAAATGTTCTACACAAAATAATTTAATACCAATTCTCATTAACAAGAAAGTTAGAACCTATAATTTTCCTTAATTTAGTCTTCTCCCATTTGAAATCATATTATTTGATTTTTTATCTTTTTAGAGATATCCCATTTCTTTTGAACTAAAGTCTAATCTCTTAGTTTTGGTTACATGATCAACCACAATAACCTCTAAGAAAACAAACCTTTAAAAAAATCTCTAAAGTAATTGGAGTGGCTTTCTATAGTATACATGGATATATATAACTTGGAATGCATGGCTATACTCCTTCAAAATGTTGTCGTCACAGGCCACCCTTTAATGGCTTTCTGCGTTCCCATACTCTTCCACTTGAGAAAAAAGTCCCTAGTTTACAAATCTGCAAATTGGTTTTTGTTTGTTTGTTTCATAGATCGATCGCAAGTTGTCTTGAAAATAGTTGTCAATGATAGAATGATTATTATAATGGACGGTGGGAGGCAGAAAGCTTTACTGGAGGGGTTTCTGAATTTCAACAGTCAGAAATTATTACAGTTGTTTGAAAAATGATGTTCATTTCTCTTAAATTCAACGTTGTCAGAAGCAACTTCACAACTTTTAGGAAAATCTAAAGCACAGGGCATTATGGCTTTAACGATTCGTTGGGCAGTTATTTTGAAAACCACAACGGTAAGTTTATTTGTCGTATGGAGGAAGAATGTGAGACGTTAATTTGAACGAAATAATTTACTCACAGGTTTTATCGAAGAAAATGGCAGAAGCAAACTTCGATTAAATTCAAGAGATCTGGTTAAACGGTTAATCTGGAATATGGCGGTCGGTCGCGTGATTAAATTTTTGAAGCGCACAAGGTAGCAGGGTCTTGTAGGTTGAATTTTGGACACAAGAATATATTGTGAAAGGTGAATTTAAAAAACAAAAAAATTGCTGATAGTTTATTTTATTTTTATTTTGGTTTAGATTTATATAGCAGAATTGATAACATATCAAATGATTGTTTTGTTGGGTGTATTTCATTCTGGTTTAAATCTATTTATATGAAATTATTTGTGTTACTGAACTTTCCATATAAAGTGAACGGTCTTAGGTAAATTCATCCGCTAATAATTCACCGTGGAAAAATTCACCATCAACAATTCACTGTTGGAAAATTCACCCCAAAAGACCATGACAAATTTATCTCGTGGAAATGGTGATGAATTGTTGGTGCTGAATTTTCCACTAGATGAATTTTCCGGGGGTGAATTGTTGGCAGTGAATTTTCTCAGAGCCAAAGTGAACTTACCAAAAATTGATGATTAGTGTAGATTTTTCTTGATTTAGTATTCTTTTATTTTCAAAGTGGGGTGGTCTTTAGGGACATTGTTATAGAGCTTATTAGACAAGTATTGATTATCTTTTGATCAAACCTCTAAGCAAACTCATTTCATTTCACAATGAATAAATATGGAAGATAATAGACAAGTATATAGTATGTCTAGAATGACAAAAAAAGTTAGCAATGTAATTAGAATATTCAATGATGATATGTTGATGCTCTCACATGAATGTTCTTTTATTTCTCCTATCTATTTTCAAATAGATAAGGAATCTCCTTAAAAACAACTACATAAACACAAAATTTTACATAAATGTGCACTATGTTGGCTCACAAACAACTAGGAGGAAAAATGCAACAAGGTTTAAAATTGAAATTTGAGTTTAAATTTTCAATGTTTAAATATGCATTTAAAAGTGACCAAGGTCATTTACTCTTCCATGAATCTAAAAGCTAGGGTGGTGAATGAATGATCTAAGAGTTAGACCAATCCTTGGGGAGAGAAGATGTAGACAATCTAATATAAGGTCATGAGACAATTTCAAATGGATATGTCAATTTTAGATTTTGTATTGCATGAAAGACAACCTAGTTGAAGTGGGTTTGGACACATGGATCTAAATTACTATGAGGATGCATTTTAAAGTAAAACAAATAGTGAATATGAAAAGTAAGTATTCAAATTATACATATATGATCAACAATTCTTATACTCTCTTCACAATGTTCCATTGAAAACCTACAAAATAGAAAAAAAATCAATCTATCACTCCAATCTTCATGATGATGGATATTATAGTATGATCCAAAACATCAATTGAATTCAAAAGAAATCATATACAAGTTATCTAAATTATGTTATCAAACATAACAAACCATATAATATTCATAACATAACCCCTCTTTATATCTAAAATAACTACACCCCATAAAAATATATAAAACATAAAAATATTAAATAAAAGTTTACACTAATAATAATTGTCTTTATAAAATTTAAAATAATATATATTTATAAGAATATTTCCAAATTCAACCAAAAGAAACCCATGCATACTTTAAAAAATACTTTATATAATACTTTAACCCTTTGAACTAGTTTGATATTTATACAATTTTATAATTAGTAAAAAACTATTATGTCAATTAAGAATAAGGAAGTTTAAAGAAGCAGCTGTATATATATATGTTCAAATTGTGGTTAAATAAACAAATAAATACTTTTAACTGAAACAAAATTAAGACATGTAGTCAAGTTCATCAAAAAAATAAATTATAGTTGGCATGTTTTTTTTCAGTTTAGTAATATTGAAAATATTATTTTGAAATCAGTTGTGTATTGGATCACAATTATCAATCTTTTAAATACAAACTACCATTCAAATTCATCAATACAAAGTCTCATAGTGCATGAAAATAAATATTTTAAAATTAAAAATATACATAAATAAAAAGATGAAAAATTATATATTTATAAATAAAATTAAGCATTATACCCCATAAAAATGTGAGTAAAACATAAAAATGATGAGTTATATTTCAAACAAGTATAATTTAATAAGAGGAAAAATGACACCCTACAAATATATAGTGTTAATTAAATGATAATATAATTAAATTTAAAATTTAAATATAAAAGAATTGAGAATGAAAAAACTAAATGAGATAGATGTAAATTTGAAATTTATTAAAATATATTAAGAACAAATGAGAGGATTTATCTCAAATTCAACTTAATGTAAATTTTTATCAAACGAGACTTGTAATTTTAAATCTACAATTAAATTTGGCTTTCTATAGAGCATAGTATACATCGATATATACCTTCAAATGCACGGCTCTATTCCTTCAAAATGCTGTTGTCACATGCCACCCTTTAATGGTTTTCTGCGTTTACATTCTCTTTCACTTAAGAAAAAAGTCACTAGTTTCCGCGTTACCATTCTGCAAATTAATTTACCTGGTAAGCAATTGTTAATTGTTCTGCTTGTTTCATAGATCGATCGCAAGTTGTCGTGAAATAGTGGGAGCCAGAATGCTATGCTGCAGGGTTTCCTTAATTTCAACGGTCAGAAATTATTACAGTTGTTTGAAAAATGATGTTCATTTCTCTTAAATTCAACGTTGTCAGAAGTAACTTCAAAACTTTAAGCAAAACTTAAAGCGCAGGGTTTTATGGCTTTTAATGATTTGTTGGGCAGTTATTTTGAAAACCACAACGGTAAGTTTATTTGTCGTATGGAGGAAGAATGTGAGACGTTAATTTGAAGAAATTAATTTACTCGCAGGTTTTGTCAATGAAAATGGCAGAAGCAAACTTCGATTAAATTCAACAGATCTAGTTAGACGGTTAATCTGGAATATGGCGCTCGGTCACGTGATTTGCAGCCGGTCTTTTATTTTTGAGCGTTTCCTTAACGTGGTCGTGTTGAATTTTTGAAGCGCACAAGTTACCAGGGTCTTGTAGGTTTGAATTTTGGACAGAATAATATATTGTCGAAGGTGAATTCTTTTAAAAAAAGATTGTTGATAATTTATTTTATTTTATTTTGGTTTAAATTTATATAATAGAATGAAATTATCATATCAAATGATTGTTTTGTTGGATGTATTTCATTTTGGTTTAAATGTTTTCGTGTGAAATTAATCATCATGTATGTGTGAGTGAACTTTTCATATAAAGCAAAATTTAGATTTGTCTTAGTTTATTGTCTCTTATTTGAAGTGGGGCGGTATTTAGGGACACTTTTGTAGAGCTTATTAGAGAAGTATTAATTATCTTTTCATCAAACCCCTTAGCAGACTCATTTCAATAGACAATGAATAAATATGGAAGACAATAGACAAGTATATAGTATGTGTAGAATGACAAAACAAGTTGACAATGTAATTAGAAAGTTCAATGATGGTTTGTTGATGCTCTCACATGAATGTTGTTTTGTTTCTTCTATCTATTTTCAAATGGATAAGGAATATTCTTAAATACAACTACATAAACACAAAATTTTACACAAATGTGCACTATGCTAGCTCACAAGCGAGGGTAAAGGGGTGAAGATTTAAATTTGAAAATTAAGTTTAAAACTTCAATGTTCAATATACATTTAAAAGTGATCTAGGTCATTTCCTCTCCCATGAGCCTAAGAGCTAGGGCAGTGAGTGATAGATCTAAGAGTTAGAACCAATCTTTCGAGAGAAAAGATGTAGACAGTCTAATATAAGGTCATGAGGAAAATTTAAAATGGATATGTCAATTGTAGGTTTTTAAAATTTCTCAAATGACAACCTAGTTGAACTGGGTTTTGCATATAAACGAAAAAAAATATTGAAAAATTACATTTTGTTTCCACTTCGATATGAAACTTAATTATTATGAGAATACATTTCAAAGTAAAACCTATACAAACAACAATTCTTATAATTTCTTCATGGTGTTTCATTGAAAACCTACAAAATAGGCCAAAAAATATAGTCCATCACTTTCATCTCCATAGTGATGGATAATCCAATATGATCCAAAATCAAGTGAATTTAAAAACAATCATACACACTATCTAAATTATGTTATCAAACACAACAATCCATATAAATACAAGGGATGAGTCCACCAGGGATAAGTCTAGCCAAATGCAAGGCCCCAACATCATAAGGGATGAGGTTAAGATCTTAACCAGGGTAGCTTTAGTGGAATGGATACCCCTCAATCCTTGACTCTGTGAACATGCTCACATATTACATAACAAAATGATCTTCTGAATGATATAAAATTCTGTATAAAAGACATTTTGTTTGTTTAATAGGATGAATAATTATTATTAGGATGGTGGGATCCCTATTGCAGGAATTCATGAATTTCAACAGTCAAAGAAATTATTACACTTCAAAAATTGAAATTCTTCCTTTGAATTCAATGTCATGACAAGCAGGATACAAAATCTTTTACGTAAATAGTAAACTGTAGGGTATGATCACTTTTAATAGCTTGCTAAACATTTAATTTGAGAAGTGTATACAATAGTTATATATGTCGTAGTGAGGAAGATATGCAACATTAATTTGTTAAAACCAATTTGCCAGTTGGTTTTATCAACAAAGATGCAAAAGAAAGCTTTGATTAAATTTAACAGTCTGGTTAAATAGTAAATTTGGAATGGGGCGTTGTGTTTTGTGATGTGTTGCTCAACTTAGTCGGCTTGGAGTTCTGAAGCGCACAACTAGATAGGCTTAGTGTTTTAAAAACTATATGGAGTATAAGGCTTTTTTTTAGGGGTTAAATAGAATTAAAGCTATGAAGAAGCGGGTTATAGAGAAATAAGAGTTAATATAGTATTGTAGTAAGAGCCATAGACATTGGCTGTAAGTTGAGATTAGATTTATTTGTTGTATATGTAAAAGAATAATGTGTACAGCTTAAAAATTATATTTAAAAACTGATCTTATAATTAAAGTTTTAAGTCTTCCGATTCGAGATCTTTAAGTTATATGTGTATATATATCTTATAAATAATGTAGAAAATTGGAGTAAAAATAAGATAAAATGTTTTTAACTGAAATAAAAATAAAACATGCATTCAAATTCATCAAAAATAATAATAAATTATCATAATTGACATGAATTTTTTGTACTTTATATAAAATGAAAATATTGTTTTAAAATTAGTTGTGTATGTTTTTAAATCAATCACAGTCAGCAATCCATCAACTTCAGAATAGAAGTGATGGCTGCCAAAACATTGATAAAAAACATACACACTAATTCAAAAAAAATCTTTTGCAATCTTTAGCATTACCTTGAAATCCTTGATTACTCATATGTGCCTATACTTACTACTAACATCTTATGTGTTCATATAGATCTTTCATAGTCATGCCATCTTATTAGCCTTGAGGCATCATGCTTCCCCATTTCACTCACATTGTCTTCCCATAATTTTAGATCCATCATATTAGGGGAGAGGACCCAGTACCTGAGCATGTTTCAATAGTTGTGATAGTAGTTGTTTATATAATGCCCAATATTTTTATCAATATTGGACCAATAGTTGTGACTTTAAAGTTTTTAGTGTTGATGATGACTACCCATAATTAAACAAAATGTATTCCTTTGATCTAAAAAGCACCCAATCATGTGATTCCACATCAGCACTCAATAAAACATGTTGTGAATGCACAAATATTGGTCTTAATTTTTTTAGGTCTTTTTGGACACCTTGACAAAAAACATGTTGATGTGGCATCATATTTGATGATGTGACCCTAAAACCTTAGTTATAAGCAGGGTACTTACCAAGTAAGCTGATGTAAGAAATTGGGAGTGATTTGAAATTTCTGCATAGGATAATTAGAAGCATGAAGTTAGGGTGCACAACTATTGGGTCCTCTCCCCTAAATTGGGGGTACCTTTCTTTCCTTGTTATTCATTTTTCTATCATTGCCTTATCATGAGTTATCTTATTACATTAGTGGGTATTATGCATTCCTCATTTCATCTTATATCTATATACCTAGGCCCCTATATTATTACTCTGTAGGGCCCTATCACCATTGTACATTCTCATTCTCTTGGTTTCAATATTGGGGGCATACAACTATCCTAGTGTTCTATGTATTTATATTGATATTTTGACCATTAAAGACCATTTAATACCATTTTTTATTTTCTTATATTTGGGTAACCTTATACCTTCATCTTTATCTCCAACCCATGTGCTTGGTATTCCTTTCATTCAAAAAGTTTTATTTTATTATCACATGATGCATTCATAACATCGATTCTTTCCACTATACACATATTAGATTACTAACTTAGATTTACATTTTACGTACTATTTTCCCTCTAATTTTATTCCTTGTATTCCATTGACACAACAAATTGAAGGGGTATGTCCTATCATTAACATTGTTTTATCAAGATTATAAAGAATTATAGGTATCAATAAAAAGATTCATCACCATGTTCTAGTAGATCATTTAGCGCCTACTATGCCATTACCACTAAATATGTACAAGTGAAATCTACCTAATCCTATTCTCCTTCACTTTCTCATGATTGAAGACAATAATTTTATCTTGCAATTGTTTTTATCTAGATAGTTACACAACTAAATCTACTTATTACATGTCTTTTCTTTGTTTGTAGGATCCCAAGGAGCACTCATGCCAAGTAACAAAAATACATGATTAGATCTAGTGGAGTTCATTATATTACATGGCCCTGAATATCCTTTTATGTCTAATACTTACTTTCATGCATGCATATGAGTGCTCATTTACTTGAAATAAATGTTCATGCTAGGATTCACATGCACTTCAAAGTGGGGGTAAAATTTAATGATGAATTTTTCTCATGTATATGCCAATTTCATGTAGTTTTGGGTCCATTTTAATGGAATGTTTTAATACAACTACACAACAACAAATGACACAATCTTGTGCTAAATTAGATTCATTCTTTTATCCTTTACCCTCTCTATTTAGACTTTTTCTTATACATTCAATTATGTCATACTCACATCCACATACATTCTCATACATTTGGCATTTAGTATGCCTATTACTTCCCCCAATGTTTAGACATTCTTCCTTACATCGATATTCATATTTCATAGTTCCCAATTAATCCCACAATCTTACAATGTGAGATTGACTCTTGGAAATGATTCTTAAAATTCAAAAGATCAAATACAAATTTTGTCAACATTCCCACATTTCATTCCTCTCGTGAGCTAACTTAACACATTGCCTATGATTATTGTTATGTTTTGATATTTAAAGACATTTATTTCAATATTAATGTGAATCCTAAGATCATTCAACATTCTAACATTTTAAAAAACATTGATTATAAAAATCTGTCACTATGAAACACTCAAAATAATATTCCTTATGACTAATGGAATAGGCGTTAATGAAGGCTGATTTAAAAATTATTCAACTGTATTTTAAAAATAAAAATAAAAATCAATACATCTATGAGTTAAAGTTTAATTAGTGAGTATGTACTAGTTTCTACTTTGCAATAGACGTCTAGAGGGATATCTCTTGACTTTTTTATATATATAATTAATAAATCAATATATATTTATATATGCTAGTTATACAAATCTGTCACTATGAAACGATCAAAATATCTAAAACGTTTATGACTAATATTTTTATGTTCTACACTATCATAAAATAAGTCCAATCAAAACAATAGACTAAAGAAAACTTTATTATGATATTTGCCAATTTCTCATAATATTTTAAAATACTGTCAATCCATAAGAATGAATGAGAAGAGAATCCAAGAAGACTTCTCTACAGGAGAGCGCCACATTCCACATTTACCGTTTAACACGACTACTTAAATTTAAGTTGGCTGTCAACGAAAGCAGTGCCCCTGCGATCTACGCCGACAAAACCTGCAACCAGTTTGCTACCTGTAAATTCATGTCCGTAGATTCTTTCGCTAAACGAGACATAATTATATAAAACCTAAATATTCCCGCACAGGCGTCAATGAGACGTAAGTTTTAACTCCATTGTCAAAAACTAAAGTGAATTTTAGCGATTCTTTTGTCTATACTAATCTATCTTTTTGTTACTGACGTTGAGTTTAATAAAAGAACTTTTCGATTTTCAAACAAGGGTAATCATTTCTTTCTGTGTGGGAATTCACAAATTTCTACAATCGAATCGCACCGCACATGATAATAATAAATTGTTTGTCGTCGTTAATAATGATGTTTACAGGACGTTACTCGAATCCGATTGCGTTCTGTGCAGGGTGAAACATTCAAAATATTGATGATTACTTCCGAGATAAGTTACCTTTCGTTGGGAATGCGTATTTAACCTAATTTGGAGCATCCCAATGCGCATAAACTAATACTGTGGGTTAAAATAGTACATAATTGCGGAGAGTAAAAGCTGACATTGTTCGGAATTCGTATACGGAAATGGGAACGGTTGAAGTTTGGGCACACAAAACTAAGTTACACGCTTGTGCAATTCACGTCTTACCTGGGTATGCATGTCAGACCTCCATTGGATTGACTTGAAGAGTTCTCGTCCACAATATTCTTCCGCGTTTTTCTAATCCAAGACCTAAGCTACTAATAATAAAGCTTACTTTTAAAATTTAGAATTATGAAGTAAAACAAAACTTCTATTTTATAATTATGGTAATTTTTAAATATTTAAGTGACGTGGTGACAATTGTATAGGTGTGATCAATCATATTGATGTTTCTTTATTATCATCATTTATGATCATTATGATTTTAAATAAGATGAAGAATCATTGTCAAGTATGAATGCGTTGATAATATGTAATCATGAGATTTTCAAGTCGTTGTCAAGTAGGAACACACCGTCATAGTGAATGAACCCCATTTTTTTTACAAACTTTAGTTTCTTCCCACCATCACGACCTGTCCCAAGGCCCTACAAGTTGCTTTGGATTCATAATCCCCCCCGGTTGTTGAACCCTAAGGTGTCAATAATGAAGAAAAAAGAAAGGGAACACAAAGCCCTCGAAAACAACAAATCTAAGGTTTTTATTCCTCCAAATGACCTCATGGATTTGGATGATGTAGACATTTTGGACACACAACCAAACCCCCTCAAGGACCTCGAGAAACTTCCTTAGCGAACTGTGACTCCTCAACCTAAAGGGGAAAACTCCAACACATCACCTCAACCCAATTACATCCCTAACAAAAACATCCAAAATACAAACCACTCAACCCTTCTCGACGATAGTACTAAAGGAAAAACCATACATCAAAGCATATTTAATTGTTATAAGGAATGAAGGCATGAAAACATCAACATCACTTAAGACATTCAAACACTAGGATTTTTAAGTGAACTCACTACTCACTGAGAAAAGAAAGAGAGAAAGAAGGTTTGTGGTTACATAGCCAAGATTTGAATTGATACAAAAATGCATCTAGGTCATATGTTGGATTTACTTCCTTTGAAGCTCAAAACATTGACTTAATACTCTTCATCCAACTCAGAGCACAAATCTTTGCTCTGACCAACATTCGCATGCCTCCTCTTAGCTTTCACAACTCATTCGCTCATCTCTGCATATTTTGCATCACTTCTTATATTCATATCATGTAAACATTCAAAAATCAATCTCTACAATCTCAAAATAACCTTGTATATATATCAAACTTCATCACAAACATCAATTAGGTCAGCCTAATTAGATGTAGCCCTAAAACATACAAAACGTGCCTTGTTGGCATCTAATTCAAATCAAAATGTCTTCGAACCCAAAAAAACACATGCAAAGTGTAATATAAGTCAACATGGACCTATAATAGCTCTATCTTACATTCGCATCACATATTTAATCTCGGCAACCCTTTACATACATTAAGTCAGCCAAGCATAGGACCTAAAAACAAAATGCTCCAACTATTCGTCATCATAGGACATTTGGATCTGAAAATGTCATGTCATCTAGAAAACACAATGCTTTGACACATGTTAACATTCTCCCAAAACCACAAGGTCTAACCCAAATCCGCGGAGGAGTGCATACCGGATAAGTCATACCCATTACATAGAAAACTATCCAAACTTTATATGTCAATCTACTGTTACTCGCATCTTTCAAACCACTTATCCAAATCAAGTAAGATTTTGAATGAAGATACTACAAACAACCATGAACAACATTTTAGAATCATGGAAGTAAATCTCAAAGGGCGAACAAATGCAGACCAAAATACCTAAGGGCTCTGTGTATTGAATTTTCTGGTGTCTACACTTAGCAAAAATACTTAGTTGTTTATGTGTGTGGATAAAACCCTCTTGCAAAATGTCTCTTCTACTATCATCCTTTAATACAATGTTGACATCCATCATGTAATATCAAGAAATCAAGAACAAGTCATTAGTGACAACCTTCTTCATTCTTTCAACAAAGTTTTCTTTCAAAGTTTGAATCTTTGAAAGTTTCACTGGAGCCCCTTGAACAAGATATTTTTTATCAAATGCATTAGCTTGGTATTTTGGAGGGTTGGATATTTTCTAACTAATAGGATTTTCTCCATGTAAGTGTTTCTTCTTTGAACTATCTATGCTTATTTTTCTTCTCTTGTTCTTATTTCTAAAATGTTCTTTTAGAAGTCCTTATCCTACCAAAATTTCCATAGACCTAATATTTGTACTACTTTCTTCTAATGGTTAATGTGGAAAATGAATCTAAATTATGTTTTTCATTATGATCATAGTTTGTCTATACTCGTATCAATTTTTTGTTTAGTAAATCTTACACTACTAGAGGTGTATACATGATATTTTCTTAACAATAAGAATGCTAACAATATATCATAGTGACTTTGAGTAGATTTTTGTAAGTCATCCCACTTATTTTTTAAAATAAACTATATATCCACATGGATGGAATAGTAGTAATCTAACAATATATCATAGTGACTTAAAGTAGATTTTTTGTAAGTCATCTCGTTGATTATTTAAAATAAAGTATATATCCACATGGATGGAATAGTAGTAATCTAACAATATATCATAGTGAGTTAAATTATATTTTTTTAAAGTCATCTCGCTGATTATTTAAAATAAAGTATATATCCACATGGATGGAATAGTAGTAATATTTTGGAACACTATATATTGTAATGATTGCTCAATTGGAAATCATTTTCTAGATATGTGACTTGTAGTTTATGCTATATTGAGTGGATTGCCTCTCACTATTGTGTGGTGTTTCTCTACCTTAAAATTTTGATTGTTTCAAAAATATATTATATATTTTTTCTATTTTTATTGAGGTTTTTAACAATGTTCATGATTTCATGTAACTTGGTCAGGCAAGAATAGTTTTAGACTAGATTTTTCCATTCACAAAGTTAGATTCAAGATTAGAATATACTCATTCTATTCTTTTTCGTCCCCTTTCCTTTCACAATTTGTATACCATATGTTAGATTGAGGTGGTTAAGAATGCTTTGAATTGAACTTTGGTTTTTCAAATTCATGTCAAAACTAATAATTCTGATTGTTATGAATTATAAATTTAAATCTATGAATTGGATATTAAATTAGAAATTGAACTATGTCATAAAAGAATTTATGTTATTTTTCTTGATTTCACTAGAGCTCTTTGGATGAGATAGCCAAAACCCTTACCTACTAGATTACTTGAATGATTAATGATGTCAAGTTTCCACAATCCATAATGATTATTGCTAAAATGATTT